>CAWUFW010024634.1:0-57228 GCA_963921515.1 Calotriton arnoldi | reverse complement strand
ACCATGCCATTCCAGTTTGAACCCAGCCATATGCAAATCAGTCTTGACCCTGTGCCTCATGGGAACAGTCCAGCCCGAACTGCCAAGCCAGGTCCTCCCTGGACTGGAAACAAGCATCCTAGGACCGGTTTCGGGGTTTCACCCTCTTCAGCCAGGATAGCTTGATTCCAGTGGCATGGAGAGCACGGGACCCACGTCTGGGCATACCCGTCCCACTCGGGGTGACAAATGCAAAAACAACAGTTGATGGACAGAATGCAGAACAATGTCATACATTCACCCCAGTACAGAGATCTGGGCCTAAATCCATCGTTTTTTTGCTCACCATGCCATTCCAGTTTGAACCCAGCCATATGCAAATCAGTCTTGACCCTGTGCCTCATGGGAACAGTCCAGCCCGAACTGCCAAGCCAGGTCCTCCCTGGACTGGAAACAAGCATCCTAGGACCAGTTTCGGGGTTTCACCCTCTTCAGCCAGGATAGCTTGATTCCAGTGGCATGGAGAGCAAGGGACCCACGTCTGGGCATACCCGTCCCACTCGGGGTGACAAATGCAAAAACAACAGTTGATGGACAGAATGCAGAACAATGTCATACATTCACCCCAGTACAGAGATCTGGGCCTAAATCCATCGTTTTTTTGCTCACCATGCCATTCCAGTTTGAACCCAGCCATTCAAATCAGTCTTGACCCTGTACCTCATGGGAACAGTCCAGCCCGAACTGCCAAGCAAGGTCCTCCCTGGACTGGAAACAAGCATCCTAGGACCGCTTTCGGGGTTTCACCCCTCTTCAGCCAGGATAGCTTGATTCCAGTGGCATGGAGAGCACGGGACCCACGTCAGGGCATACCCGTCCCACTCGGGGTGACAAATGCAAAAACAACAGTTGATGGACAGAATGCAGAACAATGTCATACATTCACCCCAGTACAGAGATCTGGGCCTAAATCCATCGTTTTTTGCTCACCATGCCATTCCAGTTTGAACCCAGCCATATGCAAATCAGTCTTGACCCTGTGCCTCATGGGAACAGTCCAGCCCGAACTGCCAAGCCAGGTCCTCCCTGGACTGGAAACAAGCATCCTAGGACCAGTTTCGGGCTTCACCCCTCTTCAGCCAGGATAGCTTGATTCCAGTGGCATGGAGAGCAAGGGACCCACGTCTGGGCATACCCGTCCCACTCGGGGTGACAAATGCAAAAACAACAGTTGATGGACAGAATGCAGAACAATGTCATACATTCACCCCAGTACAGAGATCTGGGCCTAAATCCATCGTTTTTGCTCACCATGCCATTCCAGTTTGAACCCAGCCATTCAAATCAGTCTTGACCCTGTACCTCATGGGAACAGTCCAGCCCGAACTGCCAAGCAAGGTCCTCCCTGGACTGGAAACAAGCATCCTAGGACCGCTTTCGGGGTTTCACCCCTCTTCAGCCAGGATAGCTTGATTCCAGTGGCATGGAGAGCACGGGACCCACGTCAGGGCATACCCGTCCCACTCGGGGTGACAAATGCAAAAACAACAGATGATGGACAGAATGCAGAACAATATCATACATTCACCCCAGTACAGAGATCTGGGCCTAAATCCATCGTTTTTTTGCTCACCATGCCATTCCAGTTTGAACCCAGCCATATGCAAATCAGTCTTGACCCTGTGCCTCATGGGAACAGTCCAGCCCGAACAGCCAAGCCAGGTCCTCCCTGGACTGGAAACAAGCATCCTAGGACCGGTTTCGGGGTTTCACCCCTCTTCAGCCAGGATAGCTTGATTCCAGTGGCATGGAGAACACGGGACCCACGTCTGGGCATACCCGTCCCACTCGGGGTGACAAATGCAAAAACAACAGTTCATGGAAAGAATGCAGAACAATGTCATACATTCACCCCAGTACAGAGATCTGGGCCTAAATCCATCGTTTTTTTGCTCACCATGCCATTCCAGTTTGAACCCAGCCATATGCAAATCAGTCTTGACCCTGTGCCTCATGGGAACAGTCCAGCCCAAACTGCCAAGCCAGGTCCTCTCTGGACTGGAAACAAGCATCCTAGGACCGGTTTCGGGGTTTCACCCCTCTTCAGCCAGGATAGCTTGATTCTAGTGGCATGGAGAGCACGGGACCCACGTCTGGCCATACCCGTCCCACTCGGGGTGACAAATGGAAAAACAACAGTTGATGGACAGAATGCAGAACAATGTCATACATTCACCCCAGTACAGAGATCTGGGCCTAAATCCATCGTTTTTTTGCTCACCATGCCATTCCAGTTTGAACCCAGCCATATGCAAATCAATCTTGACCCTGTCCCTCATGGGAACAGTCCAGCCCGAACTGCCAAGCCAGGTCCTCCCTGGACTGGAAACAAGCATCCTAGGACCGGTTTCGGGGTTTCACCCCTCTTCAGCCAGGATAGCTTGATTCCAGTGGCATTGAGAGCACAGGACCCATGTCTGGGCATACCCGTCCCACTCGGGGTGACAAATGGAAAAACAACAGTTGATGGACAGAATGCAGAACAATGTCATACATTCACCCCAGTACAGAGATGTGGACCTAAATCCATCGTTTTTTTTGCTCACCATGCCATTCCAGTTTGAACCCAGCCATATGCAAATCAGTCTTGACCCTGCGCCTCATGGGAACAGTCCAGCCCGAACTGCCAAGCCAGGTCCTCCCTGGACTGGAAACAAGCATCCAAGGACAGGTTTCGGGGTTTCACCCCTCTTCAGCTAGGATAGCTTGATTCTAGTGGCATGGAGAGCACGGGACCCACGTCTGGGCATACCCGTCCCACTCGGGGTGACAAATGCAAACGCAACAGTTGATGGACAGAATGCAGAACAATGTCATACATTCACCCCAGTACAGAGATCTGGGCCTAAATCCATCGTTTTTTTGCTCACCATGCCATTCCAGTTTGAACCCAGCCATATGCAAATCAGTCTTGACCCTGTCCCTCATGGGAACAGTCGAGCCCGAACTGCCAAGCCAGGTCCTCCCTGGACTGGAAACAAGCATCCTAGGACCGGTTTCGGGGTTTCACCCCTCTTCAGCCAGGATAGCTTGATTCCAGTGGCATGGAGAGCACGGGACCCACGTCTGGGCATACCCGTCCCACTCGGGGTGACAAATGCAAAAACAATAGTTGATGGACAGAATGCAGAACAATGTCATACATTCACCCCAGTACAGAGATCTGGGCCTAAATCCATCGTTTTTTGCTCACCATGCCATTCCAGTTTGAACCCAGCCATATGCAAATCAGTCTTGACCCTGTGCCTCATGGGAACAGTCCAGCCCGAACTGCCAAGCCAGGTCCTCCCTGGACTGGAAACAAGCATCCTAGGACCGGTTTCGGGGTTTCACCCCTCTTCAGCCAGGATAGCTTGATTCCAGTGGCATGGAGAGCACGGGACCCACGTCTGGGCATACCCGTCCCACTCGGGCTGACAAATGCAAAAACAACAGTTGATGGACAGAATGCAGAACAATGTCATACATTCACCCCAGTACAGAGATCTGGGCCTAAATCCATCGTTTTTTTGCTCACCATGCCATTCCAGTTTGAACCCAGCCATATGCAAATCAGTCTTGACCCTGTGCCTCATGGGAACAGTCCAGCCCGAACTGCCAAGCCAGGTCCTCCCTGGACTGGAAACAAGCATCCTAGGACCAGTTTCGGGGTTTCACCCCTCTTCAGCCAGGATAGCTTGATTCCAGTGGCATGGAGAGCAAGGGACCCACGTCTGGGCATACCCGTCCCACTCGGGGTGACAAATGCAAAAACAACAGTTGATGGACAGAATGCAGAACAATGTCATACATTCACCCCAGTACAGAGATCTGGGCCTAAATCCATCGTTTTTTTGCTCACCATGCCATTCCAGTTTGAACCCAGCCATTCAAATCAGTCTTGACCCGGTACCTCATGGGAACAGTCCAGCCCGAACTGCCAAGCAAGGTCCTCCCTGGACTGGAAACAAGCATCCTAGGACCGCTTTCGGGGTTTCACCCCTCTTCAGCCAGGATAGCTTGATTCCAGTGGCATGGAGAGCACGGGACCCACGTCAGGGCATACCCGTCCCACTCGGGGTGACAAATGCAATAACAACAGTTGATGGACAGAATGCAGAACAATGTCATACATTCACCCCAGTACAGAGATCTGGGCCTAAATCCATCGTTTTTTTGCTCACCATGCCATTCCAGTTTGAACCCAGCCATATGCAAATCAGTCTTGACCCTGTCCCTCATGGGAACAGTCGAGCCCGAACTGCCAAGCCAGGTCCTCCCTGGACTGGAAACAAGCATCCTAGGACCGGTTTCGGGGTTTCACCCCTCTTCAGCCAGGATAGCTTGATTCCAGTGGCATGGAGAGCACGGGACCCACGTCTGGGCATACCCGTCCCACTCGGGGTGACAAATGCAAAAACAATAGTTGATGGACAGAATGCAGAACAATGTCATACATTCACCCCAGTACAGAGATCTGGGCCTAAATCCATCGTTTTTGCTCACCATGCCATTCCAGTTTGAACCCAGCCATATGCAAATCAGTCTTGACCCTGTGCCTCATGGGAACAGTCCAGCCCGAACTGCCAAGCCAGGTCCTCCCTGGACTGGAAACAAGCATCCTAGGACCGGTTTCGGGGTTTCACCCTCTTCAGCCAGGATAGCTTGATTCCAGTGGCATGGAGAGCACGGGACCCACGTCTGGGCATACCCGTCCCACTCGGGCTGACAAATGCAAAAACAACAGTTGATGGACAGAATGCAGAACAATGTCATACATTCACCCCAGTACAGAGATCTGGGCCTAAATCCATCGTTTTTGCTCACCATGCCATTCCAGTTTGAACCCAGCCATATGCAAATCAGTCTTGACCCTGTGCCTCATGGGAACAGTCCAGCCCGAACTGCCAAGCCAGGTCCTCCCTGGACTGGAAACAAGCATCCTAGGACCAGTTTCGGGGTTTCACCCTCTTCAGCCAGGATAGCTTGATTCCAGTGGCATGGAGAGCAAGGGACCCACGTCTGGGCATACCCGTCCCACTCGGGGTGACAAATGCAAAAACAACAGTTGATGGACAGAATGCAGAACAATGTCATACATTCACCCCAGTACAGAGATCTGGGCCTAAATCCATCGTTTTTTTGCTCACCATGCCATTCCAGTTTGAACCCAGCCATTCAAATCAGTCTTGACCCGGTACCTCATGGGAACAGTCCAGCCCGAACTGCCAAGCAAGGTCCTCCCTGGACTGGAAACAAGCATCCTAGGACCGCTTTCGGGTTTCACCCCTCTTCAGCCAGGATAGCTTGATTCCAGTGGCATGGAGAGCACGGGACCCACGTCAGGGCATACCCGTCCCACTCGGGGTGACAAATGCAAAAACAACAGTTGATGGACAGAATGCAGAACAATGTCATACATTCACCCCAGTACAGAGATCTGGGCCTAAATCCATCGTTTTTTTGCTCACCATGCCATTCCAGTTTGAACCCAGCCATATGCAAATCAGTCTTGACCCTGTGCCTCATGGGAACAGTCCAGCCCGAACTGCCAAGCCAGGTCCTCCCTGGACTGGAAACAAGCATCCTAGGACCGGTTTCGGGGTTTCACCCCTCTTCAGCCAGGATAGCTTGATTCCAGTGGCATGGAGAACACGGGACCCACGTCTGGGCATACCCGTCCCACTCGGGGTGACAAATGCAAAAACAACAGTTCATGGAAAGAATGCAGAACAATGTCATACATTCACCCCAGTACAGAGATCTGGGCCTAAATCCATCGTTTTTTTGCTCACCATGCCATTCCAGTTTGAACCCAGCCATATGCAAATCAGTCTTGACCCTGTGCCTCATGGGAACAGTCCAGCCCGAACTGCCAAGCCAGGTCCTCCCTGGACTGGAAACAAGCATCCTAGGACCGGTTTCGGGGTTTCACCCCTCTTCAGCCAGGATAGCTTGATTCCAGTGGCATGGAGAGCACGGGACCCACGTCTGGGTATACCCGTCCCACTCGGGGTGACAAATGCAAAAACAACAGTTGATGGACAGAATGCAGAACAATGTCATACATTCATCCCAGTACAGAGATCTGGGCCTAAATCCATCGTTTTTTTGCTCACCATGCCATTCCAGTTTGAACCCAGCCATATGCAAACCAGTCTTGACCCTGTGCCTCAAGGGAACAGTCCAGCCCGAACTGCCAAGCCAGGTCCTCCCTGGACTGGAAACAAGCATCCTAGGACCGGTTTCGGGGTTTCACCCCTCTTCAGCCAGGATAGCTTGATTCCAGTGGCATGGAGAGCACGGGACCCACGTCTGGGCATACCCGTCCCACTCGGGGTGACAAATGCAAAAACAACAGTTGATGGACAGAATGCAGAACAATGTCATACATTCACCCCAGTACAGAGATCTGGGCCTAAATCCATCGTTTTTTTGCTCACCATGCCATTCCAGTTTGAACCCAGCCATATGCAAATCAGTCTTGACCCTGTGCCTCATGTGAACAGTCCAGCCCGAACTGCCAAGCCAGGTCCTCCCTGAACTGGAAACAAGCATCCTAGGACCGGTTTCGGGGTTTCACCCTCTTCAGCCAGGATAGCTTGATTCCAGTGGCATGGAGAGCACCGGACCCACGTCTGGGCATACCCGTCCCACTCGGGGTGACAATTGCAAAAACAACAGTTGATGGACAGAATGCAGAACAATGTCATACATTCACCCCAGTACAGAGATCTGGGCCTAAATCCATCGTTTTTTTGCTCACCATGCCATTCCAGTTTGAACCCAGCCATATGCAAATCAGTCTTGACCCTGTGCCTCATGGGAACAGTCCAGCCCGAACTGCCAAGCCAGGTCCTCCCTGGACTGGAAACAAGCATCCTAGGACCGGTTTCTGGGTTTCACCCCTCCTCAGCCAGGATAGCTTGATTCCAGTGGCATGGAGAGCACGTGACCCACGTCTGGGCATACCCGTCCCACTCGGGGTGACAAATGCAAAAACAACAGTTGATGGACAGAATGCAGAACAATGTCATACATTCACCCCAGTACAGAGATCTGGGCCTAAATCCATCGTTTTTTGCTCACCATGCCATTCCAGTTTGAACCCAGCCATATGCAAATCAGTCTTGACCCTGTGCCTCATGGGAACAGTCCAGCCCGAACTGCCAAGCCAGGTCCTCCCTGGACTGGAAACAAGCATCCTAGGACCGGTTTCGGGGTTTCACCCCTCTTCAGCCAGGATAGCTTGATTCCAGTGGCATGGAGAGCACGGGACCCACGTCTGGGCATACCCGTCCCACTCGGGGTGACAAATGCAAAAACAACAGTTGATGGACAGAATGCAGAACAATGTCATACATTCACCCCAGTACAGAGATCTGGGCCTAAATCCATCGTTTTTTGCTCACCATGCCATTCCAGTTTGAACCCAGCCATATGCAAATCAGTCTTGACCCTGTGACTCATGGGAACAGTCCAGCCCGAACTGCCAAGCCAGGTCCTCCCTGGACTGGAAACAAGCATCCTAGGACCGGTTTCGGGGTTTCACCCCTCTTCAGCCAGAATAGCTTGATTCCAGTGGCATGGAGAGCACGGGACCCACGTCTGGGCATACCCGTCCCACTCGGGGTGACAAATGCAAAAACAACAGTTGATAAACAGAATGCAGAACAATGTCATACATTCACCCCAGTACAGAGATCTGGGCCTAAATCCATCGTTTTTTTGCTCACCATGCCATTCCAGTTTGAACCCAGCCATATGCAAATCAGTCTTGACCCTGTGCCTCATGGGAACAGTCCAGCCCGAACTGCCAAGCCAGGTCCTCCCTGGACTGGAAACAAGCATCCTAGGACCGGTTTCGGGGTTTCACCCCTCTTCAGCCAGGATAGCTTGATTCCAGTGGCATGGAGAGCACGGGACCCACGTCTGGGCATACCCGTCCCACTCGGGGTGACAAATGCAAAAACAACAGTTGATGGACAGAATGCAGAACAATGTCATACATTCACCCCAGTACAGAGATCTGGGCCTAAATCCATCATTTTTTTGCTCACCATGCCATTCCAGTTTGAACCCAGCCATATGCAAATCAGTCTTGACCCTGTGCCTCATGGGAACAGTCCAGCCCGAACTGCCAAGCCAGGTCCTCCCTGGACTGGAAACAAGCATCCTAGGACCGGTTTCTGATTTTCACCCCTCCTCAGCCAGGATAGCTTGATTCCAGTGGCATGGAGAGCACGGGACCCACGTCTGGGCATACCCGTCCCACTCGGGGTGACAAATGCAAAAACAACAGTTGATGGACAGAATGCAGAACAATGTCATACATTCACCCCAGTACAGATATCTGGGCCTAAATCCATCGTTTTTTTGCTCACCATGCCATTCCAGTTTGAACCCAGCCATATGCAAATCAGTCTTGACCCTGTGCCTCATGGGAACAGTCCAGCCCGAACAGGATGCTTGTTTCCGGTCAAGGGAAGACATGGCTTGGCAGTTCGGGCTGGACTGTTCCCATGAGGCACAGGGTCAGACTGATTTGCATATGGCCATGTCTGAACTGGGGTGGCGGAGTGAGCTAAAGAATGATGATGGATTAAACCCAGATCAGTTGACTGGGGGTGAGTGCTTGCAATGTTCAACACTCCGTCCATCATCCCCTTTGGTTTTGCTATGTTCGCCCTAAGTTGGCAGGGTATGCCCAGACGTGGGTCCCTTGCTCACTTTGCCACTAGATTCAAGATAGCCTGGCTGATGACAGCTGTAAGCCAGAAACCGGTCCCAGGATGCTTGTTTCCGGTCCAGGGAAGACATGGCTTGGCAGTTCGGGCTGGACTGTTCCCATGAGGCACATGGTCAGACTGATTTGCATATGGCCATGTCTGAACTGGGGTGGCGGAGTGAGCTAAAGAATGATGATGAATTAAACCCAGATCAGTTGACTGGGGGTGAGTGCTTGCAATGTTCAACACTCCGTCCATCATCCCCTTTGGTTTTGCTAATTCGAACCTGTGGTTTCCGGTGATTGGCACCAGCACTTAATTCTCAACACCTGCACTTATGATAGTCTGCCAGTGGTGGCACCATTTGTCTAATTTAGAGATGAGCACAACAGATGTTTGTTAGTTCAACATACATTGAAATGCTTATACCTGCCGCCCAAGCCATTCCTATAGCTTAGGTGTCCTGGAATAGTCTGAATTGCCACACTTGTAGGAGTGTGATGGTTAGTAGTTGTGTTGGTACTGTCATTGGCAGCGCCGGCTGGAGAAATGGGTGGTGAGAGGTACTGTGGACTGCTGACAAGCACCCTGGCATTAACTTTTTTTTTTTTAAACAAATTAAGCCCTGATTGTTACCCAACTCAATCAGAGACGTTTTAAGGCATAAGCAAAGTGGGCTCTGACCCAGGGCCCCAGCCTTTCAGGCCTCCCTCCCCCGATAGAGCCAGCTCTGTTTTGCAGTCTTTCCCTGATGATCTTGAATAATTCTTAGACAGAATTGTTTTAAATGCTGTTTTCCTTTAATTTATTTTTAATGTGGGTGATATGTGAGAATCTATTACAGGCATGTTGCAGAGAAATTTTGTGTTTATGTTTCATGCAACATCCATAAAAAAAGTTTATTTTAGATCAAAATGGAACCTCACATATGAGAAATGGGGGGGGGGGGCCACAGAGATTATTTGTGGTAGCGTTTGTGAGCTGTTGCTGTGTTACAATATTGAAAACACACTTCACTATCCCCGAATATTAGATGTAAACACATTTAGAATTTGGATGAGTGGACCTGTGCACTGTCAGTGACCTGGCCACAGAGGGCTTGAAAGAGCTGAAATTGGATAATAAATTCAAAGCTTTTCCGAACAGGGGCCCCCAAAATACATTTGGCCTAGGGCCCCCAAAATCCTTAAGATGTCTTTGAACTCAGTGTTACTCATGTTACCTAGCTAGGATTCGAACCTGTGCCTATGAGCAGTGGCGGCTCCTCAGCTAAGGCGGAGGAGCGCCGCCCCACTGCTTTGAAGCAGTGCAAGAAAGGAAAAATAAAATGATAACGTAATGTTGTTATCATTTTATTTTGTCTCTCTGCTGCAGCTTTGCGTGACAGGGGGGGCAGGGGCTGCTCTGCTCCGGAGGAGTGGTAGCACCCTCCTAAGTGTGCAATGACTGTTTGGTCAGCCCTCTTGGGCCGACCAAACAGTCATTGCGCACTTCGCATGTTCTCCATGCAGGCTGCATTACAGCCTGCGTGGAGAACATGCCCAGGCCCCCAGTCCCTGGCTGAGCGCCAAACCACGGCACTCAGACCAATCACAACGCTGCAATTGTGATTGGTCAGGGGAGCCTGGGTGCTTACCAATCACAATGCTGCATTGCAGCATTGTGACTGGTATGGGGAGCCTGGCTCCGTGCTTCCTGTTCCGAGGAGAGACAACAGAGAGAAGCGGCGGGTAAGGTAAGTTTTAATTTTTTTTTTTATAATCCCATTACCTCCCCACCCCTCGCCCCCGCCACGCCACCTTCGATCCGTGCCGGCCGCTACTGCCTAGGAGGTCAAACAAGGATCCCTGCAGTGTATACATTAGTCCACTGTACAATCAGATGCGGCTAACAACTACAGTACATTGAAATTCAAGTTGGATAGTAGGTGTTAAACAGTAACCCCTCTTTAAAAGTATTATTATCAGCATGCTGATGTGCTCAGCCTCCAGGTAGAACTTCCAACATATGCTTGCATTCTGGGGCTAATAGTAATTTACTCTTCACTCATTGGTTTTGCTAGTGCTGGTTAAAAGCAGATTCCTGAGTTGTGTTTCCGCGCTCCTGCGTCTCCTCTGTGGGTATCATATCCCGGCCACTTACTTGAATGCTTCTCACATCTACCCTGTCTCTACTTATTAGAGGATTAATGTTTCACTTTCTAAAGCTATTCCCAGAACGAATTTGACATATCATTTTTCCATAATGGAATGCAAATGTGTTTATTTTAAACTGCATTATGCAGTAAGAGAGTATCAGTGGTGTGAATGATTTCAGCCATCATAAGCATCATCGTCGGCTTATGTAGGACTATGCAAGGCCAGAACCTGCATGAACAGACTAGAACAAGAATGTCTTCTTATTCACCTTCTAAGGCTAAAATATAGTGACAAATGACAGATTTGCATTTCACGAAATGACGCCTAATTTTGCCTAATTTTTCAGAAAATTCACGTAACAACGCAAAAGTAAATTATGTCAATGTTTCACCCCCCACCCCCTCCCACTCTAGAGCTGTTATGGTACCTGACCATTCCCAGAATTGAAAGTAATATTTCAGCAGTTTTCTAAACTATGCCCCTTATTTACAATATTTTGGCGTAGGGCAGCGCCGCAAGCCTTCCTGCTGTGGTGCCCTACGTCAAAAGAAAAGGTCAGGAATGGGCCGTATCTCTGAGATACGGTGCAGTCCTGTCCTCTTTTACAGTGCTGGCGCACAAATGGCTGCCATGCGCCAATGTAGGCACCCTTGCACTATGGTGCAAGTGTATCTGTGTTGAAATCAAGTTGTTTTTGTGGGGAAAGGAATACCTTCCCACACAAAAACAACCCTTACGCCACCCCTAGGGAGGCGTAGGCTTTGCATTCCCAGGTTTACAGCATGTTGTTAATCTGGGAATGTGTCAAATGCCATGGGTGTTACGAGGGAACCCCACCCCACCCCCACCTCCCGTAACACCCATGGCACGCCTCCCCATTGCTGTGCGAGGCAATGCAGCGACTTGTGGTGGGTTGCCTCACACCATATCTAGGATGCCATGAAAAGCCAGCAGGGTGGCTTTACGTGTCCTCATAGACATGGCTCTGCAGTGTGCGCCACCGGAACATCATTAAAAGTGGCGTTCCGATGTCGCACGGGGTTTTGTAAATGAGCCCCTATGTTTCTTGTAGGCCTTTTAATGCCCTGATGACGTAAAAATGTGTCATAAAATGCACTGCAATTCATAGAACACCTATCTGTGAAAGGTTTAACCTAAATCAGGGCTATGTGAAAAGATTGCACGTTAAGACACACATTCACGCAACATCCACATTTGTCTTCTACAGCATTTTCTTTTTAGAAGTTGTTTAATCTGGGAACCTGTTGTGATGCGTTCCATTATTTAATCCCTCTGACCCCCTCCTCTGAGCAGTGGAGCAGCCTCATCTTGCCCTCCCCTTGCTTAAGGATGCAGTCTTCCTATCAGGCCCGGAACATGCCTGTCCTGATGGGGGTGGGACAGCTCGCTTCAAATTGCCTCAGAGGGCCCGAAGCTCCCAGTTGTGAAAATGCCTCACGTTGGGGCCTGGTGTCTCTCTGCTGCCTGTTGATAACGTGAAGCACGTCAGGGACGTAGCTGTCAATACTGCAGCAGGTGCAGTGACACAAGGGTCCAGTCGCTACAAAGACCCATTGCAGTTTGCAGCGCGCCGTTGTCCTTCCTTGCACTCGGGTCATGGCCTACAGCTTCTCCACTGCACTACCCTCTATCGCAGGCCCACGCAGGGAGCTCAGCTGGACGGGCAGTGAACCTCGTATGGCAATCCCACTGGGGGTGTTATTTTTATGACTTTTCCTTGGGGGAGCAGGAGGATGGGCCTGGTGCGTGCCACTGCAAGAAAAAGAAACAGAAAGGAATGGGGGAGGTGAAAACAATCTGATAAAATTCTGACTCAATTGTCTCCCAAACCCTTCAGTGTGATAAAGATGGTGTGTGGCTGTGCTAAAGGCTAAAGGTCACTATAGGGTCACAGCTGCAGTCACAAAAGCAAAGAAGAAATCTTAGGAGCAGAAAGGTTTACTTGAGCACCTAAAAGCTAACTTTTGAACATGTTGCAGGAAGAACGAGACATGAAGGTCTGTTTTCACTTCAGTGTCTGCATTCTGATGCTGTGGAACCTCAAGGATAAAGACATCAATGAGAAGGTTAGTAACACACGCCCTCGATTTAATTTTCTAGGTACCGCGTCTCTGTTCCAAAATTAATGCATTTATCAATGTAGATAAAAAAATCTCCCCCCCTACCGCCATCTGGGGATAAGTGCAACCTTTTCAAACCTCACAAGGCTCACAGTTCCCTATGCGAGTAGCTCGTTCAGTCCAAGTTTTTTCTTTGTAGTCCGAGACTTGTACCTTTGAATTTAAAATGGAATTGTTAGTATGGGTGAATACGATGTCAATGTATACCATGATATATGCTGGCCCGACAACCGCAATACCAATAAATGCAATGTCAATGTATGCCATAATCTATGTATGCATAACAGTGTCGATACCAGTAGAAACAATGTCAATGCACACCATGATCTAGGCACGCATAATGTCAATATCAGTAAAGACAATATCGATGTACTCTAAGTCAACTGTACGCACAATACTGAGGATGTCGGTAAAAAGTATATCAATGACCGCCACATTATTTGTAGAAGTTCTAACAAACTGGTATCGCTGTCTACCTCTCCCACAGGTCGAGAGCCACCTGTGTCCCCCTTATCTGATGGTTTTTCTGGTTATTTATGGCTATGATGCCTTTCAAGGAATGTCAAAGGGTTTTATTGTACCCACAAAATGTATGTATGTGCGGCCCAAACTTCTGTACTGGGAGACTGTCTTCAGACGCGCCTCTGTTGATATTCTCCGGGCTTCTGCGTTCAATTAAACCAACTTGTTCCTGTTTTGCCAAACGCCTCTTGTCTTTTCATTTATTTAAGGTAAAATCATTTTCGAGCAAGCTATCATTAGGATAGCAAATGTCAGAATGCAAAGTAAAAACCTGGCCTGGTTGAGCCATTAATGCTTGGAATAGGAAGCATGAGAGCTCTTCAATCTTTGAGGATATTACACTCCAGAGTCACGATGCAGAAGGAAGCTGTGGATGCGTATTCTAGCAGGAAATCACCCACTTTTATGCTCAGATAATGTCTAATATGAGTTACAACATGAATATCATTTCACGCACTACATATCATCATTACCTCTACGTTCCTGATCCTCCACCCAGTCATAAACAGCATGAGGTAGTATCCACTCACAGACAGTGAATAAAACAGGAAAAGCTTGCTAACCCCACCCACCCTCCAGCTTAGGGCTACCTAACACTAGCCTTACCTTAGCACTTCCTGTGTTGTTTCCTATCTACTACAGGATACGGGGAAAGTAGAGGTGACTGCCGGGGATTTGTCTTGATCAAACTGCAACATGGTTGCTCCCTCCGCCAGGCTCTGATGAGCACCTGTGAAGAGGGAGCAGCAGGGTCGGGACACATTTTGTGGCCTCCTTTGACCCGGTTTTCCTACAGGTACGTCATGCAGGGCAAAGCTGGCATGACGGTTGCTGTGCGTTGGGCCACCGAGATTACTGAGGTGAATCTTGGCAGCCACATGGTTTAAAGTCCCGAGCCCTGCTCCGCTATAAGCCGAGTCAGGGCTTGTAAGCAGCGAATGGTGGGCCGCCGAGCTACTACAATGTGAGTCTCAGCGGCCGCCTTTATCAAAATACTGACCCCGGCTCCATTTTGTGAATGGAGTCAGGGATTGTGACTAGCATGTGGCAGGCGGCCGAGCTCCTGCGGCATGAGTCTTGGTGGCCGCGTATAGTGAAATACTGAAGCCCTGCTCTGCTTTATGATTGGAAGCAGGGCTTATAACTAGCATGTGGCGGGTAACCAAACTACTTCAGCGTGAGTCTCGGCGGCTGTGTTTAGCAACTAGCGTGTGGCAGGCCGCCAAGCTCCTGCAGTGCAAGTCTTGGCGGTCGTGTTTAGCAGTGTTTGAGCCATGCTCTGCTATTGAGGGGAGGCAGGGCTAGTAAATTGAAGAGCCACACATACTGTATGGAGCTCTGGATCCCGCTGCTCATCGGGGTCGTAAATTATGAGCCGGCTGCTTGAGCAGTGTGCAGCTGGTTGGTGTGGCAAGAATAAAAGTGAAAGCCGGCTTGGAATGTGGCACGCAGGCGCGTTCCAGAAACCATTTTTTCACTTCCGCACACCAGCAAATACCGTGCGGCGAATGCCAGCATGATTTGTATAGTAGCTTTCAATCGCATGCACATTCTGGTTAAAAGCAGATTGAGCTGCATGGTTACACATCATACAGGATACAATGTTTGAGCGGGATTTTGAGACTACTTTAAAGTTACAAGTATTGTTATGGAGGGTGGCATTTACATGAGAGCTGGTTGGTGTGTGGCTCTCTAGCTATTGGTTGTAATCATGGGGAAGCATGCAGGCAAGAGGATACACTGTTCTCCAACGTCCTCTTCTTCTTCTTCAGTAGGCCACCCAGTGCCAACACCTCCCCCTAAGAAGAAAAAAGTGGGTGAAGATGAGAACCTTGAAAAACTATTTTGGAGACTTTGTCTGCCTTGAAGAAGACAAACTCAAAATCTCAGTTTGGAGGTGGCAAGGAGCTGTATTCTGATATTTCAAGTTCCGAGTCCTCAGAGGAGTCTTTCCTGGGCGCAATGGGGCATAAGGGAAAATATATGTCAAAAGACACGTTACCTGATATTCTTGCCCATGTTAATGATAACATGGGATTTCCAGAGGAGAAGTGGTCAGCACCTCTAAAGACACTGTCTTACCACAATTTAGGAAAGCAGGCAAATAAAGACTTGCCCAGTCATCCTTTTGTTATCGACATTCTGTTGAATGAGCGGGAGGATGCAGAACGTATTACTGTGCCCGCTTCATGTCAAACCTGTATTCTTTGAAAGACATTTATTCTAAACTCCACAAGACAATCCATGTAAATTCTATTGTGGCCAATATGGTGAGGTGCCCGTCAATGGCAGTAAAAAATGTCTTTAAAGATGAGGCAGGCAAAACGATTGGCAGTTCTTTGAAGAAGGCTTAGCTGGTCACATTCTTTATGAAATTTATGGAGCTTATGTGGCACAATCTTTGTTGTCTGACTTTAAGACTTCGCTCATGGCAATGCAAGAGGGTGGAGAATGTCCGGAGCTGTTGGAATCAATGGAAAGACAAACTGAGTTCCTTTCAGATGTTGCATTTGATTCTGTCAGGGCATCTGCTTTATCCTGTGGAGCATCCATTGCAGCCAGATGCAACCTATTGTTGAAGGGTTTTGATTCTGCTCAAAGATCTATGGCTTTGAAGTTGCCATTCATGAGACTGAGCCTGTTTGGAAAGGACCTGGTAGACAAGCTTCATAGAGCCTTTAAGGAAAGGAAGCATTCCTTTTCATTTTGGGAGCAGCAGCAGAATAAACAGACATTCTACTCCTCTTCAAAATCGTTTCGTCATCCATCCTGGAGGCAAAGGATTTCTGGGGGAGGTCTGATATTCCATGAAAAAGGGATTCCAAGGGAAATTCCAGGAGAAATCCCAATAGGATCCAGCAAATCCTAGCCAGAGTTCATGACTATGCCACAGCAGTGGTTCCAATTGGCGAAGTACCAGAGGTTGGTGGGAAACGCCATCATTTCCTGGAGAATTGGCACTGCACAACTGCAGACAAGTGGGTGCTGAACACTGTGGAAAGAGGTTACCAGATTGAGTTTGGGTCCCTCCCCCCATCATCAGCAACTGTTCAGACGCTGCCTCCAAGGAATCGCTGAAAAGGGAAGCCTTGCTGGACGGGATTCATTCCCTTCTCCTGAAGAAAGCTATTTTTCCAGTCCCAAGAGGGCAGAGGGGACAAAGCGTTTATTGAATTGTGTTCCTGGTACCAAAAGTGACGGGTGGATTCAGGATTGTAATCAACTTCAAAGCACTGAACAAATAGTTGTGAAAAATTCCATTCAAGATGGAAATATTACAATGGATCATTCTATTGATTCCAGCAGGATTAGCGATGACTATGCTGGATCTCATGGATGCATATCTCCATGTTCCCATGGCATCAGGATTCCAGCAGTATGTCTGATGGGACATCATTGGCAGTATTGTGTTCTACCTTTTGGCCTGAGGTAATTACCCAGAGTATTTCCAAAAGTAGTGGCCCTGTTAGTGGCTCCCTCTGCCATTCGAAAGGCCTATTTTATTTTAATGACCTGTATATATATATATATAAAACACAAGGGAGCAGGGTAGGAATTCCCTGACGCCCTAGGCCTAGTGGTGGGATCCCACAGAGACCCCAAAGGGGGCCAAAAATATTTTACAAAAATAAAGAATTGCTGCAAATTTGCAGAGGATCCGCAAATTCGTGGCAAAAGAAAAAAGAAAAAAGAAAAAAAAACGAGCGCAGTCTCCCATGCTTGTTTTTTTTGCCCCCGGGTGGGCCAGGTCAGGGGAGAATTGTTCATATTATTTTGGGGGAGGTGGGTGCACAAGGCCCTCCTCTCCAGGCTGATTTCAGTTCTGGAAACTCCATCCCCCGGGGCCCGGACGGACGATATTGAGAAGGGGCCTCGTGGCCCCCATGCCCTGGCCAATTTTGGCCTGTTGACTCCATCCCTAGGGGCCCATCCTTATTTAAAGTGGGAGGTGGCACACAGCCCCCCCTTATGGGCCAATTCTGGCCATGGGGACCTCATCCCCGGGACCTAGCCACAAAAACAAAGGGGCCACACGGACCCCTTCCTGGAGCCATCAATGCCAACACAGCTCCCCTACCAGAGCCATCATGGCCCCATCCTCCAGGGCTGGCTCCTGCTACGCCTGCAGTGTCCACCCTGGGATATAGCGGTTTGCCTGCCCACACTGGCATGGACTGGGAAATCTGTGTTTGCTCATACTTGCAAAAAGAACAATTGATGGACAGAATGCAGAACAATGTCATACATTCACCCCAGTACAAAGATCTGGGCCTAAATCCATGTTTTTTTTGCCCACCATGCCATTCCAGTTTGAACCCAGCCATATACAAATCAGTCTTGACCCTGAGCCTCATGGGAACAGTCCAGCCCGAACTGCCAGGCCAGGTCCTCCCTGGACTAGAAACAAGCATCCTAGAACCGGTTTCAGGGATTCACCCCTCATCAGCCTGGATAGCTTGACTCCAGTGGCATGGAGAGCACAGGCCCCACGTCTGGGCATACCCGTCCCACTCGGGGTGACAAATGCAATAAGAACAATTGATGAACAGAATGCAGAACAATGTCATACATTCACCCCAGTACAGAGATCTGGGCATAAAACCATCGTTTTTTTGCTCACCATGCCATTCCAGTTTGAACCCAGTCATATGCAAATCAGTCTTGACCCTGTGTCTCATGGGAACAGTCAAGCCCGAACTGCCAGGCCAGGTCCTAAGTGCGCCGGATATGCCCAGACGTGTGTCCTGGGCTCACTGTGCCACTGGATTCAAGCTATCCTGGCTGATGAGGGGTGAAACCCCGAAACTGGTCCTAGGATGCTTGTTTCCGTTCCAGGGAGGACCTGGCTTTGCAGTTCGGTCTGGACTGTTCCCATGAGGCAAATGGTCAAGACTGATTTGCATATGGCCAGGTCTAAACTGGGGTGGCACGGTGAGCAAAAGAATGATTGAATTAACCCAGATCTCTTGACTGGGGGTGAATGTTTTGATTTGTTCTGCATTCCGTCCATCAATTGTGTGTCTTTTGCTTTCTCACCCTAAGTGCTCCGGGTATGCCCAGATGTGGGTCCCGGGCTCACTGTGCCACTGGATTCAAGCTATCCTGGCTGATGAGGGGTGAAACCCCGAAACCGGTCCTAGGATGCTTGTTTCCTGTCCAGGGAGGACCTGGCTTGGCAGTTCGGGCTGGACTGTTCCCATGAGGCACAGGATCAAGACTGATTTGCATATGGCCAGGTCTAAACTGGGGTGGCACGGTGAGCAAAAGGATGATGGATTTAACCCAGATCTCTTGACTGGGGGTGAATGTTTTGATTTGTTCTGCATTCCGTCCATCTATTGTATGTCTTTTGCTCTTACTTGGCAGGAGCAATTTCAAAACTCCCGACAAGCGAGAGAAAACATGAAGTCCGCTCCCAGCTGGCGGGAGCTTTAAAAAGGTTCCAGCCAGCTGAGAGCAGACTTCCGATCTGTTTCCCTGCCTGCAGTGATGCAAGTAGGAAAACAATCTGAATATTGCTCCTGCCCACAGGGAGCAGTATTTGTAGCTGCTCCCTGTGGGCAGGAGCAATGCCAACTCCCTCTGGATGCGGGGAGCCGGCTCGGGCTGTGTGTGCAGTGGGGCTCCTTCCGCGGCCCTCAGCCAGGATATGGTGGGTGCCCTGGGTGGGCACCAGGACACCCACCCTTTGTTGGCTGGGCCCCAAGGTTATGGGACTGCGTGTGCAGAACCCCCTCGCCAAACCACTATTTACCCCATCCCCTGGTGCCATTTTACAAAAGAAAAATTGGGGGGTGGGGTGGCGTGTATGCCCCTCCACAAGCCTCTATCAGCCCTGGCGACGCAATCCCCCAGGGTCAAACAATATATTATTAGGGCATGCAGCCCCCATCCACGAGCATGTAGAGGCATGTAGAACCCCATCCCTGGGGCCAAAAACATTTATATTTGAGGAGGGGGTGCTTGGCCCCCTCCCTGAGACCAAACCGGCCCAAGGACCCCAACCCCGTGCCATAGATTAATTATATAAGGGAGGGGGTGTGTGGCCCCCTCCCAGAGCCTTAAGAGGCCCCAGGGACCCCCATCTTCCGGGACCAAAAACAATTATATTAGGTAGGGTGAGTGATCACCCTCCCCAAGCCCCAATGGGCCCCGGGGACCACATGCCCGGGCCTTTTCCTTTTTTAAGAGGGGAGGGGGCACTGCAACCCTGCCCAAATCACTATTTGCCCTGGGGACCCCATCCTCCTGGGACTTTTGTTTTTAAAAAGGGGAGGGGACAAGAGGCCCTCCTTCCAGAGCCTCTATAGGGTCCGTGAACCCATCACCGGAGCCTTCTTTTTTAAATAAAGGAGTGGCGGTGCGCGGACCCCCTCCCCAAGCCAATATTAACTCCGGGGACCTCATCCCCTGGGCCTTTTTTTAAAAAAAGGGGTGGGGGTTGTGTGGCCCCCCTCACCAAACCACTATTGGCCCCTGGGACCCCATTCCCCAGGGCTGAACAATATATTATTAGGTATGGGGGCACGTGGCCCCCTCCCCAAGCATTAAGAGGTCCTGGGGCCCCCATCCCCGGGACCAAAAC
This sequence comes from Calotriton arnoldi, assembly GCA_963921515.1. Classification (NCBI taxonomy): domain Eukaryota; kingdom Metazoa; phylum Chordata; class Amphibia; order Caudata; family Salamandridae; genus Calotriton; species Calotriton arnoldi. The sequence continues at coordinate 37,094 of CAWUFW010024634.1, read as the reverse complement.
CATTCATATCAGGGAGGTGCGTGATCACCCTCCCTGAGCCCCATTGGGCCACAGGTGTCCCATCCCTCAGGGTCAAAGACTAATAATAGGGGAGGTGGCCCTTAGCCCCCCTCCCTGAGCCTTAAGAGGCCCAGGGACCCCACCCCTGGCCCAATTCATTAAAAGGGGGCACCCACAAAACATAACCTTGAGGGCCATGGAGAAACCCCAGGACCCCCACAGCCCTGACCGGCTCTCGCATGGAAGCCAGCATTGCTCCCGCCCAGCGACAGGAGCTATTTGTGCTTGCTGCATCCAGGTAGGGAGCAATCAGAGTTTCCCTGCACGTAAGAGCGTGGGCAGGGAAACAGAAATATGCCCCCACCCAGGGTCCTTGGGGCCCATGCGGGCTCGGGGAGGGTGGCAGCACGGCCCCTCCACTAAAACGAATGTGTTTGGACCCGGGGTATGGGGTCCCTTGGGCCAATACAGGTTTTGGTGGGGGGGGGGTCGCGTACCCCCACCCATATTAATATATTTTCAGCCCCAGGGGATGGGTCTCCCGGGGCCTCATTAGGCTTGGCAAGGGGGCAACGCACCCCCTCCCCTTTTTGATTAATTTGGCCCTGGGGGATTGGGTCCCTGGGGCCCCTTTATGGCTCAGGGAGTGGGACCACATGCCCCCTGCCCCTAAATAATATAAAAATGTAAACGCCAACAGGTGTTTATTTGTTTTTAAAATTAGTCACAATCTTACAGGAGTCCTGTGAGGCTCACAGGAGTCCTGCGGTATCACAACTTTTTTAAAACATTTTTTTTATTTTGACCCTGGGGCTTCCTCAGGGAGTCTCCCGCAAAGCTAAGGGGGTGGGGGGGGGCAGGATATCCGTGCGCTGCCCCCATGTATTATTTTTTTTCCTAACCTCAGGACAGCGAACAAGGGGGCCTATTAGGATGGCGGGCGGACTTTCGTCCGCCCGCTACCTAGCGGTGCTGGGACCGGCCGCCAGTGGTGCGGCGGTCCCGCACCGGCGATTAGGATGCCACCGCCACCGTGGCGGTGGCATCCTCCATTCCCAGCATTGTGGTGGGCGGTGCTCACAGCACCGCCCGCCACAATGCTGGGAATGCACTGTGTGCATTGTCATGCACAGGTGGCAGGCACCGCACGGTGCCTGCCACCTTGTCCATGATAATGGTACCCCCATGTGCACCCCCCAATACCCTGGGGGCCCGCAACGGGCCCCCAACAGCAAACTCCGCATGCCTTTCCGTGGCGGCATTGCCGCCACGTAAAGTCTGCTTCCCGCACCCATGCTAATATGGATGGCGGTGTCTAGCAGACACCGCCACCATATATAGCCCCTTTTCCGCCGGGTCGACTGGTCGACCGGAGGAAAACCGGCGGACGGGCTTTTGGTCCGCCGGGGTCCCCCCCGCCATACTAATATGGCGGGGGGAAATGGGTGGCGGGCGGAGGGAAATGTAGGGCGGATCCCCACCGCCATGTGGGCGGTGGCGATCCGCCCTACATTGTAATGACCCCCAAAGTGTCTGAGTCCTGTAATGGCTGCCTGCAGCATTTTTCCTCATGTTGCAGGCAGTCAATAAGAGTCTTTCGAGAGCAAGATGGCCCAAGGGTAAAACCCTCCTGGGCCAATCAGAAGGCTCTACTTTTTTAATTGGGTTTGAGGAACTCTCGTAACAGTCCCTCAAACCCAACCGTCCAGATATACAAATATATTTGGAGCTAAATATCTCCAAAACTACTGAATGGACTTTCCGGACCAAAATCTAGTTTCCTGCCAAATTTGGTGTAGATTCGTTCAGCAGTTTTTGTGTTAGTGCTGCCTAAAAATGTCTATGGAAAATGCATAGGGATTTTGCATATCGGGATACCCCATTTTATTTCAGTCCCTGCTTTACAGAAAACATCAAAACTTTTCATGCACAAACTAGGTAGCACTTTTTTAGAAAGTTTTGTGAGGATTCATCAAACAGTACTAAAACTCTCAGCAAAACACAAAATGGCATTTCCTATGTAAACGCTGACCTAACTATACCTACAAATAAATAAATACATATGTAAATAAATAAATTTAAATATATATATCAACATATTATATTAATATATTAATATTGTTAGACCTGTCAGCCTTAGGGTGATCCACCTGGCTAGGCCTAAAAACTCCCTTTTTAATACATATACGTCACCCCTAAGGTAGGCCCTAAACAGCACATAGGACAAGGTGCAGTGTATTTAAAAAGTTGAACATGTAATTTTAGGTTTTACATGCCCTGGTATTGAAAACCATTCAGACTTGTTTTTCACTACTGTGAGGCCTCCCACTCCAATAGAATAACATTGGGTTATCTCATTACATTTTAAAAAGTGATAACTTTTGTTTGGGAGCAGGTAGGAATGTCATTTTTGGTGTTTAATGGATTGTAATTCAAAATCCTGTTTAATGGCAAAGTCAGATTTTAAGTCATAGTTCTGAAAATTCCACTTTTAGAAAGTTAAAGTATACAAAAAGTATTGGATGGAATGCTTGAGTTAATCTGAGCCACTGGTAATTAATCGGGCCGCATCCCAGTCCATCATTATTTTGCACACCATGTCACCTCAGTTTGGACCCAGCTTTATGCAAATCAGTCTTGACCCTGCTCCAGTAGGACAGTCCAGCCAGAACTGCCAAGTCAGGTCCGAATACCCAAGGACTTGCAAAAACATTTATTTGGAGGGGGGAATACGGCCCCTCCCTGAGCCAATAGTGGCCCTGGGGACCCAATCTCAGGGGCCCTAAACATATATTTGTGTCCTCTCCCCTGATTAAGGTACCTGGTCCCGGGGAAAGGGGTCCCCAGGGCCTTTAGAGGCTTGTGAAGTGGGCCTCTCGCTCCCTCTCCTTTTTTAAAAAGTTGGACCCTGCGCCCTTATGTTTTTATTTTTAAAAAGTTGCTGGACAGGGGACTAAGTGCCCGAGTCCTGCAATGGCTGCCAGCACCATTTTCTTCATGTTGCTGGCAGCAGTCAGAGCACTCATGTCCGCAGGAGTGTGTCTCCAGTGCGACCGAAGGTCCAAGGGAAAATAGCCCCCTGGACCAATCAGAATGATCCATTTTTTTAATTGTGTTTGAGGGACTCTCGCTATTTTTCCTCGAACCCAACCGTCTAGGTATACAAATATGTTTTAATTGGGTTTGAGGAACTCTCGTAACAGTCCCTCAAACCCAACCGTCCAGATATACAAATATATTTGGAGCTAAATATCTCCAAAACTACTGAATGGACTTTCCGGACCAAAATCTAGTTTCCTGCCAAATTTGGTGTAGATTCGTTCAGCAGTTTTTGTGTTAGTACTGCCTAAAAATGTCTATGGAAAATGCATAGGGATTTTGCATTTCGAGATACCCCATTTTATTTCAGTCCCTGCTTTACAGAAAACATCAAAACTTTTCATGCACAAACTAGGTAGCACTTTTTTAGAAAGTTTTGTGAGGATTCATCAAACAGTACTAACACTCTCAGCAAAACACAAAATGGCATTTCCTATGTAAACGCTGACCTAACTATACCTACAAATAAATAAATACATATGCAAATAAATAAATTTAAATATATATATCAACATATTATATTAATATATTAATATTGTTAGACCTGTCAGCCTTAGGGTGATCCACCTGGCTAGGCCTAAAAACTCCCTTTTTAATACATATACGTCACCCCTAAGGTAGGCCCTAAACAGCACATAGGACAAGGTGCAGTGTATTTAAAAGTTGAACATGTAATTTTAGGTTTTACATGCCCTGGTATTGAAAACCATTCAGACTTGTTTTTCACTACTGTGAGGCCTCCCACTCCAATAGAATAACATTGGGTTATCTCATTACATTTTAAAAAGTGATAACTTTTGTTTGGGAGCAGGTAGGAATGTCATTTTTGGTGTTTAATGGATTGTAATTCAAAATCCTGTTTAATGGCAAAGTCAGATTTTAAGTCATAGTTCTGAAAATTCCACTTTTAGAAAGTTAAAGTATACAAAAAGTATTGGATGGAATGCTTGAGTTAATCTGAGCCACTGGTAATTAATCGGGCCGCATCCCAGTCCATCATTATTTTGCACACCATGTCACCTCAGTTTGGACCCAGCTTTATGCAAATCAGTCTTGACCCTGCTCCAGTAGGACAGTCCAGCCAGAACTGCCAAGTCAGGTCCGAATACCCAAGGACTTGCAAAAACATTTATTTGGAGGGGGGAATACGGCCCCCTCCCTGAGCCAATAGTGGCCCTGGGGACCCAATCTCAGGGGCCCTAAACATATATTTGTGTCCTCTCCCCTGATTAAGGTACCTGGTCCCGGGGAAAGGGGTCCCCAGGGCCTTTAGAGGCTTGTGAAGTGGGCCTCTCGCTCCCTCTCCTTTTTTAAAAAGTTGGACCCTGCGCCCTTATGTTTTTATTTTTAAAAAGTTGCTGGACAGGGAACTAAGTGCCCGAGTCCTGCAATGGCTGCCAGCACCATTTTCTTCATGTTGCTGGCAGCAGTCAGAGCACTTATGTCCGCAGGAGTGTGTCTCCAGTGCGACCGAAGGTCCAAGGGAAAATAACCCCCTGGACCAATCAGAATGATCCATTTTTTTAATTGTGTTTGAGGGACTCTCGCTATTTTCCCTCGAACCCAACCGTCTAGGTATACAAATATGTTTTATGACTAATATTTCAATAACTCCTGAACAGATTTACACCAAATCACAAAAAGCAAGCTTTGTGGACCGAGATTCCTGCCAAATTAAGTGTAATTCAGTTCAGCAGTTTTTGCTGTTGTGCTTCTTAAAAAAGTCTTTAGAAAATGCATGGGGATTTTGCCTTTTGGTACCTCTGCTCTTTCTCGGCTTCCGCGTTACAGATCACCCCGAAACTTTCCATACAGAAACCAGGCAAAAAAGAACGCCTTTCTTGAAAGTTTCGTGAAGATTTGTCAAACAGCGCTAAAGTTATTAGGAAAACAAAAAAGGCATTTTCTATGGAAACGCTGACCTAACTATAGCTCCCTGAAGAGCCCTTCACCAAATATCTTTGTCTATTGGATTGCATTTTTCTTCTTTCTACCACAGCCTAAGTAGTAAAAGGAAGTGGGTATTTTACTGCGACATAAAAATAGTGCCATACAAAAAAACAGTTTTCCAGCAATACGGTAGAAGGCACTTGTGTTAACCAGTGATTGCTAGTACCTAAATTTACTAGGTTGTCGCTACAAATGTTCCATAGTAATCAGTAGTACAAAACACAAGATATGCCAATACTGATGATCATTCACTTATTCTTTCATTCAAAGATCACATGACCTAATCTGTATGATCTGAAAAAATATTTTTTATTCTCTTTCCTTTTTTTTGTTTTGTTTGTATTCAAAAACTTTTCATTTTTAGAAAATGTTTCTTTATTTGATACGTGCAACATTTATATAGGAATTTAAACATACACTGAAGTCACAACAGAAAAATAATGATCAATGAACATGACATTACAGATGATTAACATAAACCACATATATAGCTCTGGTTCTGTATGGATTTTATCAACCACAATGATATTTACAACCAATATCCCTGGATAGTATCTTGCTCGATTGAATTTTGATTATTTCCAGAGGTCAAGACCAAATGGTGACCCTACTAGGCTCACTCCAATTTTTTGAAAAACAAACACAAGTGGGGTGCTTTGTGAGCAAAAGTGGTATGTACATTAACCTGAACACCTATTTGGTCACCGTAAAAGCTGTAGACGCGTTTCGAACCCACTAAAGTTTCTTGAGGGGTTCTCCTCAGGACACAGAACACTTGAAGAGCTAAGGATTGAAAGAGAAGAAACAATACTAAACTTTAGAAACAAATCTTTAATCTCATTCATTCTCATTACAAATATACCAAAAAACCAGCCCTCTTCCTTTACCTCTGCCTTTTGTGGTACTTCAAAAGTCCTTCCTTTATTGTCCACTGTTTACAGTACAGTGGCATCTTATGCCAATGGCACCACTATAAAATCAATGAAATGTCAAAAGAAAACATATTAGGCTGATGTGCTTTGTTATGTTTTAAGAAAGTTATATGTTTTGGGTTGTCAGAACAGAACTTACTTCTGTAGAGGAATTTGAGGCTTCTGGGTCACCTTTCTTTGGTGTAAAATGATCGACAATTTAAATGATCTGTTGAGGAGACCAAACAAAAGACCTGAAGTGGTTGATTCTGCCTTCCGAATCATAAGGAAATTATGTATATTTGAGTATTCCGAGAAACAAATCTAATGTGGGCTAAAATTCTTTAATCAAACAAAGTGTGAATGCTTGGACCGTAATTCTGTTCAGTCCAAACATATTTTTTTAGAATTGGTAACGGTAGGCAGTGTGTGCAGTCCAGTTGCAGTGGACTGCACACACTGTCTACCGTTACCAATTCTAAATACATTTATAAATATATTGAAAGTTGCGATAATGATTCATCAGCATATACCAGCAATGGCATATTTACTTGTCCTATTGAAATCAAGCACAGTTTATCAGAGTAACAAACGTGGATATGTACTTTTTAAATTGAAGCCACACACCCTCAACAGTGTGAAGGCCATTTTAAGCAGTTGCATCTTACTCAACAGTGACATTTAGTAACAACATGAGTTAATGCAGCCAGTGGCATAACATTAGCCCCTGCGGTGTGGTGGGCCCTGAGCTCCAGGGGCCCCCTCCGGCACTGTGCGAGGGTGGCTGGCCCTTGGCCTGAGAGCTCCTGACTGGGTCCGGGGACCCTCCCTGTACTTTGCAGGGGGGCCTCCTCAAAGTTCGTTACACCACTGATTGCAGCTAAGAGACAGACTAGTTAAGCAGCTTCTCATTTGAGAGGCACAAGTTCTGAAGGGCACCAGTCTTGTTAAAGACTTCACACTGTTTCTTCTGACTCCAAAAGAACATCTAGTGATCACTTGGGGTAACTGTACCTGGTAAAGGTCAGACCGATTGGCTTTGCCAGTGCTGGTTTGGTTTTGAAAGTCTGAAACCCTTGCCATTGGTATTACCTCCAATCATATTCAAGATAGCTGAAGACAATAAAAAACAGGTACTACAGATTGCATGAATTAGCAGCAGTGTCACATTGACAGATGTATAGATACCTTATGAGTCCTCTGCAGTTTTCAGCCAATCAAGGGCTTATCAAGAGTGTTGTGACTCTCCAACTACACATGACACAAACATGCTCAGAATGGGACAGGGGCTATAAAAGAATCATCCAGAAACGAAAGGGTGGGTGTGGGGGTAGACAGAAAAATTGAGAAAAAGTTAGGAGAGAGAGAAAAAGCCAGAAAAAAATGGGGGAGAAAAAGACAGAAAAAGAGGGAGAAAGAAAACAAACAATGGGAGGAATTAAGAAATTGACTTTACTGCATCAACTGACAGTTTTCGTAGTGAAGGCATTAGATCAAATGCATTAGAGAAAATGCAACATTGTATATTGCAGATGATAATCCTCCATATGGACAGATCTTGTCTGTTTGCTCAGACCCAAGATGTCTGATTTTATTCATGGTTACCGCAAGTTTGATCAAAAATAGAAATAGGTACAGGTACACCATCAATAACTGAATATATCAATTTAGTTGCAATAATCCATCCTTATACACTGCAGCATATCTAGGAGTATAAGTACGCTGTTGAAGGATTATGAAGTGGAGGCTAGCATTTGGACAGTATGCGGAATCTATCAGGGCCAGCTTTAAGACGGTGCGACTGGTGCAGCTGCACTTGACTCTGAGCTCGGGGAATGGGGGCGTTGTGTTTAGAAGTGACTTCTGGGGGGCGTGGCTTGGAGGGGGGCATGGCTTGGACGCCGAAGCAAGATGGCGGACTTCATGTGAGCTCCGCTCGGCCGCGGAGACTCTCTGGGCTATCCTGCCTCAAACTGTGGAGTTTTTGGACCGTGAGTGGTGGCCCTGCACTCTGGGAATGGCGGTGAGTTGAGGGACCGCTCCTAGTTTCAAGGCTATTGCGGAACGAAGCCTGGAGGCTGCGGCGGTGATTTCTCCCTCATCGAGTCACGAGCGGCCGCCATTTTAAATTACGGCGCTCGCGTTCCGTTTTTTCAGTCAGGAAATGCCGCCCGAGTAATATTCCTCAACGCTGCCGATGCGGAGATGGAGAGGAAGAGAAGAATGCCTCACCATTTTCTAAGGTATCTATGCATGTGAGGTGCAGGGGATGGAGGAGGCTTCCCAATAGTAACCTGCAGTTCCTTCCTACTTTATGGCAGTCATGTGGATTATGCAAGAGGGAGAATACCTTGATTTTCTCGCGTCCTCACTTGGAATTTGATATTCCAGTTTGTGGTTGCTGTTGGGAATTTTTTCTTCACGGTTTACAGTCACTCCATCCAAAACCGGTTCTTTTTGCTTACCTCTGGTTGATCGCTGTTTCTTCTGCCTCCTTCTCTGGTGTATGGGTCCAATTCGCCCGTTTTTAGTTACTACTCGTCGATATCCACCACAATTCAAGATGGCGAATGACCCTCACACCTCCTCTAGATCATCATCCTCAGGTGCTAAACCAAAGAGACATAAGAATGATCCCCCGTCACCTATTCATACCTCACAAAATCCTGTTCTGGACTCTATTCTGGAGGAAGTACGTGGTCTCCAGCCCTTTATGTCTACTACCAGCGAAAAGCTAAAACAAATTGAAGACCGCTGGATAATTATGGAGGGCAAGGTAACGGAACTTGAACAACGTGTTGGGGATCTGCAAGATATATCTAATAAAATTCCACTGTTAGAACAAGAGATCCACAAACTCAAACTTCATACTGAAGACTTGGAAAATCGTAATCGACGGAATAATCTCCGCATTTACGGCCTGCCGGAAAATATTGAGGGACCTGATATGGTATCCTTTCTGAAGAAGTTTCTGACAGACCTCCTAGAGCTTCAATCCTCTCCTGCTCTCAACATACAACGGGCACACCGTCTGGGCCGTCTTCAACCTAACTCGAACAAGCCACGTGGTATCATAATGCTTTTTTGGGAATTTACTGAACTAATGCATGTTTTGAGAGCGGTTAAGACCAAACGTCACCTCACTTGGTCAGGTCATAATATTTTTATTTCTCAAGATGTTTCTAATGCAACGAATGCTCGTCGTAAGGAATTTTTGGCTCTTCGTCCCCAGATGAGACACTTGAACATTCAATATGGCATTCTTCACCCTTGCCTCTGTAAAGTTACTCATGAAGGAAGATCACGTTCCTTCGACGATCCTGATAAATTGAAACTCTTTCTCAACAATATTCCTTCACAGAATATGGAAAACTAATGTTCTAACACTGTTTCAGGTTTACTGGTTAATTGGTTAATTGGTTATTGTTGATTTTACAGCTGTACCTCTACCTTCCTTTGTTGATGTATTCTTCCCTTATAATGCTTTTGTTCCTTTCAAATCTCTTCCTTTCTTTCTTTATCTCCTACTAATTATTATTCTTTTATTTATTAATGAGGCTTATCAGTATCTATTTACTCGTACCGCTGTCCTTGCTTTATCGTCACCTTGCTCCCCTCTTCCTTTTTGCTGGTTTATCTTCAGACCGGGATTAATTTCCTTTATGTGTTTACTCTCCCTATTTCTCTGTATTTCTCTCTTCATTATCTTCTCCATTCTCTCCTATCCTTCTACTTACCTTCTTGTCTTTCATGGTGTGTTTTGTCTATCTATTTTTTGTATATCTGAGTGTTTTTCACTATATTTACTTAAGGGTTTTATCTTTCCTTTTTTTGTGTGAAAATGATTGGTTTCTTTTTTTCTCCCATTGGTCTTGCAATTTATTGCTCCTGTTTCTTTATTTATTCCTTGTACCACTTTTATTATCTGCTCCCTTACTCGATGTTTTTCTCTCATCATTCTTTTATATACATGAGTGTTTCTTACTATTTCTACTCTTTCTGTAAATCCACCATCCCATGTTTTGTGTTTATATCTAATTCTTGTTACTTTTTATTATGTTCAACTTTTGCAGCTTGTTATACCCGTGTCCAATTGTATCTCCCCACCCTCATCATGGTTAACGTTGTCTCGTGGAATGTACGTGGTCTAGGTCATCCTGTCAAGCATCAGAAGGTATTGTCCCATCTTTCTAAACTTAATGTTCATGTTGCTTTCTTACAAGAAACTCACTGTAATGATGCAGAATCGCTCAAACTAAAACGACAATGGGTTAGTCAAATTGTTTTTTCACCTGCAATTGATCGGCATGGTGGGGTGGCTATCTTATTTCATAAATATATTAATGCACAGATACTATCAACTGAATGTGATTCTGATGGGCGATGGGTTATGGTAGATGCCACTATTCATAAAAAACAAATTACTTTTTTAAATATCTATGGCCCTGTAAAACCGGATCCACAATTTTGGGAATGTATTAAATTGAAATTATCCTCAATTTCTAACCCCAATATAATTGTTGGTGGAGATTTCAATAATTGGTTAGATCCTTTTTCCGACAGAAAATCCAATTGTAAATTTAAACCTGACAAAACCCACAAATCCTTTCAGGCTGCTATTGCCTCCCGCCCATTTTATGATGTATGGAGGACTTGTAACCCAGATTTTAATGAATACACATTTTTCTCCAATGTACATCATACTATGTCCCGCATTGATTATATTTTGACCTCTAAGGCCTTGCTCCCATGTATTCATTCCTCTGAAATTGGGTCTATTTTCATTTCTGATCATGCCCCCATGTCCGCCTCTTTTGCTTTCTCAGTTAACACTTGCAAACAAGGTCGTTGGCGTTTTAACAACTACCTGCTCTCAGACAAAACATTTATTGCAGAAACTACTTCCTTTATTAAGGAATTTTTTCTAATAAACCAACCTTCGGATACCTCAATTACTAATAATTGGGATGCCTTTAAAGCTTCATTTAGAGCCTTTACAATTGCTTACTCTGCAAGAAAAAGAAACTACTCAATGCTGAGTATCATGATACACTTCAGAAAATAAAAATTTTGGAGCATAAGTATTTTTCGTCTAAATCCCCCTCTGCTTTGCAAGAACTGATTAAGGCCAAAGCTAATTTAAATAAAATTACCACTGTGGACGCATGTAATATTCTGCTTAAGATAAAATCCAAATTCCACGGAGGCCAAAATAAGGCAGGGAAAATGTTAGCCAATTATTTAAAGATAAAAACAGAACGGAAAACTATTGGACCTATCCACTCAGAAACAACTAATAAACTCTTATCCTCTGATTCAGATATTATAAGTACCTTCCAATCCTATTATGAACTCTTGTATACTGATGATTCATCTCCCTCTGAACATGATTTCGATACTTTTTCCAAGGTATCCCTAAACCCTCCTCTCTACCCGATATTTTTCCCCTCTTGAAAAAGATATATCTCTCCAAGAAATTATTGATGCCCTCAAATCCCTAAAAAGGCCAAAGCTCCGGGTCCAGACGGATTCTCAGTTGAATTACTTTCAACCTTTTCCACAATTTTTGCCCCAAAATTATTGGAACTTTTTAAATCATTTTTATCCAACTCCAAAGCAGATGGGTCTTTTTAGAAGCCCTTATTGTTGTCATTCCCAAACCGGACAAAGACTCTCTTTTTGTAAAAACTTTAGACCTATCTCTCTGATTAATTATGATTGTAAAATTTTTGCAAAAATTTTAGCATCTCGCTTAGACAAGCTTATCCCATCCCTTATTAAACCTGAACAAGTTGGCTTTATTAAAGGCCGCCTTGCCTCTGATAACGCTAGAATGTTTTCTAATATTCTTGCCCTTGGAAAGAAGTATTCGTCTCCTTTAGCTGCCCTTTCACTTGATGCTGAAAAGGCCTTTGACCGCATAAACTGGCAATACATGTTCCATACTCTTAAGTGGTTTGGCTTTGGTCAAAGGTTTATTTCTCATATCAAATTATTATATACTGCCCCACGTGCATGTGTTTTTGTGAATGGCCTCTACTCCTCGTATTTTAGATTACAAAGAGGTACTCGCCAAGGATGCCCCCTATCCCCATTACTTTTTCTCCTTTGTTTAGAACCATTTCTGGAACGTATTAGGCATAATCCTGACATTACTGGTTTTCAATTTAAATCTCATGAAATTAAACTCTCTGCTTATGCAGATGATGTCCTTATTTATATGGCTAACCCATCCAAATCCCTCCCAAATTTTTTACAAGAGGTTGACTTATTCTCAACGGTTTCTGGATACAAACTTAACTTTTCCAAAACTGAAGTCTTACCTATGAATGATTTATGTTATCGTTACATGTTTAATACAACTAAATTTAACTGGTGCCCCCAAAGATCAAATATCTGGGAACATGGTTTTCCTCTACTATTCCTGAAACCTTATCCTATAATTTCTCTGCCCTAAAACTAAAACTCACTAAATTATTATCTTCCTGGTCCCCATTATTTTTATCTTGGTGGGGTAGACTAGACACAATTAAGATGATGATTGTTCCCCAAGTTCTTTTTATACTCTCAATGTTACCCTTCAAAATACCTAATTATTACTTTTCCCAAATCAACTCAATATGTACCAAATTTTTATGGAATAACAAATGTACTAGAATTGCTTTATCTAAACTAATACGTCCAAAGTCTGAAGGTGGTGTCCGATTTCCGAACTTTAAATTGTATCATACTGCATTTTTGATTCGTCAGTTCTATGCGTTGACCAAAGATTATCAAGACTCCTTAATGCCAACATGGATTACAGTTGAAAGATCATTGTTAAATGATTTTTCATTTCAAAATGTTGTATTTATGACTAATTGTACTTTCATTTCTAAGTTTCCTATCCTAAAATACTCCCACCATATAATTCACACCCTTTTTTTCCAAGATTTTGACCCCTATCAATCCTTTCTAGCCTCTTCTCTATGGTACAATATACACATCAAGTTTAGACACAAATCCTTTACTACAAACACTGGAAGGAAAAGGGCATCTTTTATGTACACCAATTGATTGCCAACAATTCGATTTTGCCTTTTTCTCAACTTCAAAGAAAATTCAACCTTCCAGATTCCTACCTTCAGCAATACAATACATTAACAACCAGTCTCAACACACATCTACAAAAACTCCAATCTAACCCTGTATCTACTTCCTTTTCTCCTACTACTCCCCTATTCCATGTCCCCCTTGACCCTACTCCTAGTGCCTCTTTTATTTATAAAACGCTCTCTTCATCTATAACCACACGGAGTAAATCGCCTATTGAATTACTTTGGGAACTAGATTTATCTCAAACGTTATCAGTTTATCAATGGGATAAAGTGTGGCAGAAGATTTCTAAAACATCTAAAGCGGCCAACATTACACAGTCCCTATACTTTATCTACAACAGGGTCGTTGTTACTCCCCTCTTCTTACATAAAATTGACCATTCTAAATCTCCATCATGCTGGTCTTGTCTCTCTGCTGAAGGCTCTCTATTGCACCTACTCTTTTACTGCCCAAGGGTACAGGATTTTTGGAAAGCTATCTGGTCGAAGTGTCTACTAATCTTTTCTTGCAATGTACCATTTGCTATCCACAATATCTTTCTAGGTACCCTATCTAAAGACTTCCATTATATCCCCTCCAAAACTATACTACTTGACCTTTTTATCGCCATTGCTTTTAAAGTCATACTAATCTGCTGGAAAGATAACTCTAAATTATCCTTTTTGTTATGGTGGAACCTAATTTGTGACGAACACAGAATTTCCTCTGTTTCTCACTCATCAACTTACCTAAAAATTAAATCAGACCTTCTTTGGTTACCCTTTACTACCTTTCTTTCTTCACACTCATCACTCTTATAACACCCACTTTTCTTCCTCCCTCTCTTTCTCCCTCTCTTCTTCCTTTGTCTATTCTCATCCTTTCCTTTCTCTTACTTCATTCCTAAAACACACAAGCCCTACTATCTTTTCTCATGAGAACACACTTATCTACATTATTGATATATCTACTTTAATTCAGTACATATCTTTTTCTAATGAATATATTTAATTTATAATACCTACCAATGTTACTATCCCTTTTTGCTTATTCAAATGATTATTTCACTTGTTGATATGGCTGAGGATGTCTTTATCTATTTCTATTTTGTACTACTTGTGTTAATTTTGTGTTGATCTTCTCAATAAAAATTATTGAACAAAAAAAAAAAAAAGAAGTGACTTCTGGGTTTAAATGCACCTGTTGCAAGCTTCCTTGTGTGTCCAGCAGTTTTTTTAGGCAACAATACAAATGCCAAGCTAACTCAGGTGATTAATAGTCCTGCTGTGAAGAGATCATACTTATGTATAGTCAAAGTTTTAACTCATCATAAAGTAGCACGGAGGGTGAAGATGCCTGCTGCAAAGAACATGTACCATGCAGATCACAGAACTGTATTTTATGTGGATAGCTCAGTGGGTTACTCCTTTTGACTCGGAGATCCTTTTGTTACTTGTAGTTCATATTTATTTTTATTTTTTATTTAAAAGATTTATAAAGCGCACAGCTACCCAACAGGGTTTCCCGGTGCTGAGCAGGACAAGCGAGGTTGAGGTTAGTTGAAATCAAACCTGACTAAAAAGAAAAGTCTTCAGCTTTTTACGAAAGGCTAGGAGAGAGCTACAGGTCCTGAGTTCCAACGGTAGGGAATTCCACAATTTGGGTCCCAGGTAGGAGAACGAGCGGCCTCCCATACGGGTCCGCCGCACTCTAGGAACTGAGAAAAGAATCAGGCTGGCTGATCTCAGTTTGCGAGTGTGTTGGTAAGGCTTAACAAGGCTTTGTATGCACAAGGGGGGGGCCAAGCCATGCTGAGCTCGAAACATGTAGCAAAGGGCCTTGAACTCAATACATTTATTTATCTTGAGCCAGTGAAGTTGATGAAGCAAAGGAGAAACAGAGGCTTGACGAGGCAACTGAAAAAGCACACGGGCCGCCGCATTTTGAATGAGCTGAAGACGGCGGACGGAGGCCTTGTCCGCACCCAAATATATTACATTACCATAATCAAGTCTGGAGATCACCAAGGCCTGCAAGACGGTTCTTTGGGCTGCCGGTGGAATTAGCCAGAGGATTTTCTTTAGCCACTTGAGGACCGCAAAGCAAGCTGAGGTGACTCCAGAACCTTGGGCTCCGAGAGAAAGCTTACTACCAATGGTAAAACCCAAGTTCTTAACCTTCGGGACCGGAGTCGGTAAAGGTCCTAAAGAGGTAGGCCAATGGCTAGCTCCCCAGAGCTCGGGATTGTTCCCCAGAATGAGGACCTCAGTCTTGGAGCCGTTCAGCTTTAAAGCATTTCTGGACATCCACAAGGAAATATAACACAGTCCAAGCTGAAGAAATGAAGGGTCCTGATGCTAAGCAGATGAAAGAGAAAAAATAATCTGCGTATCATCTGCGTAAGAGAAGATGGTCAACCCAGATTTTTCCGCAATGTCCGCCAAAGGGCGAACATAAAGATTAAAAAGTAGAGGGCTCAGGATCGAGCCCTGCGATACTCCTGATGTTAAGGCTACAGAGTTAGATTTAGAGGTGGGTGAGAAAACTTGAAAGGAGCGATCCTCTAAAAAAAGAGATCAGCCACTGCAAGGCCACACCTACAATTCCTAAGGCTTCAAGGCAATCCACCAGAATGGAATGAGAGACCGTGTCAAAGGCTGCGCTCAAATTCAATAAGATGAGCGCTGCCATACCACCACAGTCAAGCTGCTGCCTGAGGTCCTCCGTGACCCCAAGCAGAGCTTATTCGGTACTATGACCAGGGTGAAAGCCAGACTGTGGCGGATGAAATAACTTATGCAATGTCACGTGTGCAGAGAGTTGAGAATGAATATGTTTTTCCAATACTTTGGAAAAGGTAGAAAGAAGAGATATGGGCAGGTAATTAGAGCAGCAGAGGGGATCCAGACCAGTCTTTTTCAGCAGAGGGAGCACGAGAGTGTGCTTCCAATTCCAAAATCTTCCAAGATTTAGAGAGGAATTGAGAAGAGTAAGAATCACACCAAGGGCAGACTCGTCCAAAAGTCATAAGTTACAATCCTAATGTAGCACAGTGATGTATGAGCTGTCATCAAAGAGCTGCATGCAAACTGCATGATATAGGTTAGAACGTTATATTTTTTTCCTCAGTCTTTCATTATCCTAACATTGTTTAAAAGGATTAATTTGGGTGAAATACATTCTTATTACTGCAGCCAACACCAACCACTGTGATACGTTTTCAATCCTGAGTTTGTGCTTCTCCAGACTAAGCACTCTTAAAATATACTACCTGCTAGTATGAATGAAATGTTAGTCCTACACCTTGTACTCCTCATTGTCTTATGTAACATTTCCTATAGACTGCTTTACACAAGTATGATTTATTGTTTCTATAATGTGTGTGTGTGATGTAGTGTGCTCTGGCACTCTACACTGGTATGAGTAATGCTATAAAACAAATTAAATGTATGTGAGAGAAGGGCTATGGAGAAATGAGGGGCACTGTTGGAGGGTGGTAGTGAGGGAATCCGTGCAGAAGGAAGTCATTGAAGGGCACCAAAAAGATTGTTGCACTGGGAGCCACCAGCGCTAAAGCAGGCCCAGGAATCTATCACACCATTAACACCAGTGATCAAGAAACAACGAGGCACTTATGCTGAATCAAAACTGCACTTCCTGCACTTGCTGGATGCACAACATCAAACACAAGTGGCATTGTTGTGCCAGAAGCAGTTGCCAAATAGAAGGCCTGGACACAAGGCTTGATGTGAATTGGGTTATCTCCACCCATAGCTGCAGCAGCCAATTTCCCCTGAATGGATTCCAGGTGCTATATTGAGGGCCTCATTTATGAGGTTTTGCCGTAGGGCAGCGCCACAGGCCTTCCTGCTGCGCTGCCCTCTGTCAAAGGAAAAGGGCAGGAATGCACCATATCTGTCAGATATGGGGCATTCCTGTCCTTTTCACCTGTGCCGGCGCACAATGGGCTGCCGTGCGCCAACGCAGGCAATTTTCCCCCATAGTGCAAGAGTGCCTGCATTGCAGGTATGATTATTTTTGTGCAGGAAGGGAAACCTTCCTGCACAAAAACAATCACAAGATGCTTTTTCCTCTTTCTATGTGTGCTGCACAATGCAAAAGGAAAAACGAGGAGAAATAAAGATATTTCTCCTCGTTATGCCTCCCTTACGCCAACCAAGGTAGGCGTAAGTTTTAACGCTGCCTCAGAGTTACGTTTTCTCGTAAATCTGGGACAGTGTCAAAAAGCCATGGATGTTGATGGGAACGCCCCCAGCAACACCCATTGCATGCCCCTGCGTTAAAGGAAACAATATTTACGAGGCAGCATTAGGCCAAAAAAAGTGGCTTAGTGCTGCCTCGTAAATATGGAGCAGGCTCCTGCACCACGGAACGTCACTAAAAGTGACATTCTGGTGGCGCAAGGGGCCGGATAAATGAGGGCCTCAATCTTATGTTCCCAATCCCCCACAGAGATTTATGAGTTAGTTCATTAAAGCCAGACCTTTTGGCTTTTGCAAAGGATTATGTAAAACAAAAGATGAAGTTCAATTTATTAGAGACAGGTGAAGAAAACAATGTGAAAACATATATGGAAAAAAACAGTGGAAATAAACATGTGGAAAGTAAAAAGGAAAGACAAAGAAGTAGAAGACCAATAGAAAAGACAGAGAAACCACTCACATGAGTCCTGACTAAAACATTAAAAACGCCTGGTGCAGTGAAAAAGCAACAAAAAAAAAACAAATTCTGTATACAATGTATACACAAGATAAATAATTTAATGTGTCAGGATTCAGTTTATTTTTGAGATGTAGCACAGTCTCTCATGCATTGCAATGCAAGCACTCCTAGGAGGCGGAACAACACACCAAACAGCCACTATCATGAACTGAGCAAGAGGATTGATAACTATCGCTCTATCAGAGAGCTGCACTGTCAAGCCAGAGCTAAACAAGATCTGGGAAGGTAAGCGAAAAATAATAAATCTGTGAGAATAAAAAAATCCACCCTACCTTGTCTATAATTAAATCTCCCGGGAACAGCACATTTCATCTCAAAGGTCTTTAATTACAACAAGATGCCCTCCTTCCTATCATTGATTGTTGATTGCATTTCAGTTTTTTTCCATGTTCCAAGCCTGCTATTGTCTTCTGAGGACAGGTGCCAGACATCAGTCTAGATATAGCAATGTTACTGTATAATGAATAGGGAGGGTATTGTAAGGGCTAGAGTCATGGTAGCCATATACTATGGCCTTATAGCCGACTGTAGCTGGTTATACCGGCCATTAAAGGCCTGCTCCAGCGTTAAAGGCTGAGCCGAAGGCGAAGGCCTTAAACAAGGGAGAGCACCTTTAATGGCTGGTAAAGCCCAGCTATGGTAGGTGTTGGACTTGGCCCTTTTTGGAGGGTTATCCCCAAACCTTTTGCTTCTTCCTCCTATTTTTCCTGACCTGTGCTTGTTGGTTTTAGGACTCTGGGGACTTTACCACTGCTAATCAGTGCTAAAGTGCATATGCTCCCTGTGTAAATTGTTATCATGATTGGTTCTCCCTGATTGGCATATTTTGATTTACTGGTCAGTCCCTAGTAAAGTGCACTGGGTGTGCCGGGGCTGGTTAATCAAATACTACTAGTGAGCCTGCAGCCCTGATTGTGCCACCCACATGAGTAGCCCTGAAAAGATGTCTCAGGCCTGCCACTGCAGTGCCTGTGCGCAGTTTGCTAACTGCTATGTCGACTTGGCAAGTGCACCCACTTGCCAGGCCCTAACCTTCCCTTTTCTTACATATAGAACACCCCTATGGTAGGCCCAAGGTACCCCCCTGGGTAGGGTGCAGTGTATGTGAAAGGTAGGACATGTACTGATGTGTGTAACATGTCCTGATACTGCCAATTTCGTTTTTCACTATTGAAAGGCTATCTTGCCCCATAGGACAGAATGGGGAATGCTTTGTTACATTTTACAAGCATATCTTCCCATAGGGATAAGATCGAAAAATAAAGTTTAGGCTCTCTGAACTTAGAATTTAATAACACATCTTTTACTAAAGATTGTTTTTAAATTGTGTGTTTGAAAATGCCACTTTTAGAAAGTAGGCGTTTTCTTGTTTAACCATTCTGTTCCTCTGCCTGTTTGTGTATTGACTGTCTGGTTTTGGAGTGACAGGGGCTGGGGAGATGCATTCTCTCAGACAGCCACTGGGGGCGGGGGGTTGATGTGTGTCCTGCCTTCCCTGAATGAGTCAGGGCTGGGCTGAATAGACCTGGGCTGCATTGAGAGTAGAGGGAGGAGTTCTCACTGGCACCTAAATAGGCCCAGTCTGCATTTAAGTGGTGGGAGGAGATTGCCCTTGCACCTGAATAGGGCCTGTCTGTCTTACACAATGCTGTCTCCACCTCCTGCCGGGCAGCTGCACCAGAGAGGACAGAACTGGTTTAGACTGGGCTCAGAGACCCTTGCACAAAGAGAACAAAGACATTTTGGGGTATAAGTATTAGACCTAAAACCCCTGAACTTTAGACTACTTCTGAAATGAAGAGGAACCTTTGCCAAGGAAAAGAGCTGGAGAAACTGAGGAGAAGTACTGCGCTTGCTGTGTGTCTGGGGTTGGCCTGCAGTTGCTGTTTTCTGCCAAGGAAAGGAGAAGGACTTTGCTGTGTGCTGTGTCCCCTGCTTGAGGAAAGTCTCCAAGGGCTTGAGTAGAGCTTGCCTCCTGTTTTGAAGTCTCAGGAACACAAATACTTCTCCCCCAGCTCCCCTGAACTTCCTTGCTGGGAGTTCTGACCTGCCAAGAGATGCCTGTGACTGTGCTGGGCCTCTGGAGGTTGTTTCTGCTGTTGGGAGATGGAGATGGAAAAGCAACTCAACGACAAGGAAATCGATGCATCGCTCTTCTTGCGACAGTTTTCCGACGCAAAGCCGTGGTGGGAGAAGAATCTCTGTACCACATAAAGTACTCCTTAGAAGCGAAGATGATACCCGCGTCATAACAAAGGTATAGATGGGAAGTCCTGAGATGAAGAGACCCACTATGGAGTGGGGAAGGAAACAATTCCTTTTGTTTTAAATACCCTCACACACCCTAGTGGTGTCATGCTTCATCATCGGGTCACCCTAACGCCTAAAAGTCAGGGTGGGTCTTCGCTTCTAAGGAGTACTTTATGTGGTACAGTGTTAAATACGGGAGGGTGTACTCCCTTATGAGATTTCCTCTCGGCCCTCACGACATTGGGAGAGGGTTCTTTCCCATTTCTGTCGGCAGTGTGATAGAGGGAGAAGAATCTCCCCACATCGCCGCACTGCTGCCGAAACCAACGCAGCGTCTGTCGCCACGGCAAGAATCGAGGATCGCGGCTGAAAAGGTCGACGCAGCGCCGCGGCGCGTCATTCACCGACGCATCCCGGATTTCCACGCATCGTCCCTGTGCGGCAAGTTTTCCCCAACGCATCACCCGAGGGTCGGAGTCGTCCCGAAATCAATGCATCGCTTCCCCCTACAGACCGGACCCCACGCATCGCTCCCCTGTGTACAGCGGAACTGTCGCATCACATCCACGAGGGTCTCAGGAACCAATGCATTTCTTTGTTTTTTGACGCTTCCCATCGCTGCGGCTGTTTGGCTTGGTGAATTTTGTCTCAACGACAGGTACTTTCCAAGAAATCATGCATCCATAGTTTTCTATGGACTCAGTTGCTAAAACCTTTTAAAAGTAATTTTTCTTAATACTTGTATGCTGGATTTTTGTCGTTTGGGTCTTGTTAAGTTTAGCTAAAGATACTTTATTTTTCTAAACCAGTGTGGTGTCCATTTGTGGTGTTATTACTGTGTTACTTTGAGTGTTGGTACAAATACTTTACACATTGCCTTTGGGATAAGCCTGCCTGCTCGTTCCAAGCTACCAAGGGGGTGAGCAGGGGTTATCTAGAGTGTGTATCCCCCTTACCCTAACTAGAAGCAAGGGTCCATATTTGGACAAAGGTACCTACCTCTGCCAACTAGAAACCCCCATTTCTAACAGTGGGCTATAAGGCTATTAGAACATTCCACCCCTAGAGGGCAGAATATCCTAATTATAAGACAAAGGCATTGGAGCTCGAGGGAATTGAAATCCCCGAAGCTCCGACGCCTTTGATTTACAGTTGTTGCTGTGATTGTTCAACATGTAACAGCCACGCGCTGGGCCACGGCTGTCAGCTGTTGGACATTCATAGCAAGAGCTGTAAAAGGGGGCTGAAGTCAGCCCCTGGTTCTCCCTAGCTTGGCTAAACTGCTTTTTTTCGTTCAGCTGAGCCTGGGAGAACCAGCAGCTCAGCAGCATTACCCCTCCCTCCCTCTGAGGCTCCAGTGACTCTAAGCTAGGGAGGAGGGAGGGGGAAGGCTCCGATGTGCCCTGCAGCACAGCCTCTGCTTGTCGCTTTCCCCTGCCCACTTCATGTATTTTGGAAAGGCAGAGGAAAGAGAAAGGCAGAGGCTGTTTATTAGTACATTGAAATATTGAGAGGAGTGGGCCTATACCAGCTTATATAGGCTGCTGCTGCTCCATTGTCTTCAATGGAGCGCTCAACATTCCAATGTTCTAATGACCATTAGAACATTGGAATGTTGAGCGCTCCATTGAAAGAAATGGAGTGCTCCAGGCTTCTAATCGCTGAGGAAAGCCCGGAGCATCAACATTTCAATGTTTGCTCACAGCAGTTCCTGTGAACAATGTCCTCACGGAGCCCAAGGGGATTTCAACCCCCTCCAGGCTCCGTGAGGCCTTTTTGTACAAATTAGAACATTCTGCCCTCTAGGGGCGGAATGTTATAATAACCTTAGAGCCCTCTATAGCGGGCTCCACCGGTCATTAAAGGCCCACTCCCTTGTTAAAGGCCCTGCTGGAGTATACTTTTCATGGCCGGTAGAGCCCGCTGCATCGGGCTCTAAGGCTATATTAGACCTGTTAGCCTTAGGGTGGTCTTCCCCCAAATTGTTTGCCTTTACCCTCCAGTTTTTGCTGAAATTCCTTTCGTTTGCTCCAGGACTTTGTGCACTTTACCACTGCTAGCCAATGCTAAAAGAGCTTGTGCTATCTCCCTTCAACATGATAAAATTGGCTTACAAATGATCAGCATATTTCATTTACTTATAAGTCCCTTGTAAAGTGGTATACATATATCCAGGGTCTGTAAATGCAATGCTACTAGTGGGCCTGCTGCACGTATTGTGACACCCAAGTAAGTAGCCCCTTAAAACATGTCCCAGGTCTGCCATTGCAGGCTGAATGCAGTTCTAAACTGCCAATTCGACTTGGCAATATAACTCTATTCCCAAGCTTAAGCTCCCCTTCTATTGCAAATAAGTCACCCTCAAGGTGGGCCCTAGGTAGACCATAGGGCAGGGTGGATTGTAATTAAAAGGTTGGAAATGTGCTTTTAAGTTTTACATGTCCTGGTAGGTTTTCACTAGGATAACATTGGGTTGCCTTTTTACATTTAATAAGTGCTAACTTTCGATTGGGAACAGGTAAGCATTTCATATTTGGTGCCTGCAGCCTGTTACTGAGTCACATGACTGGGTGTACTTGGCAGTTGGATTTTGTTTATTCTCCCCAGACAGGCACACAAGAGTGGCTGTCTGTGACCCTGCCTTGAAATGGTGCAGCACGAGCTGCAGGTGCTGCCCCGGAGGGCCACCAGTGTATGGATCTGTGCTGACTCGCCATAGGAGGAGGCGGCACTGGCAGTCAGCTTGCCATCTGTAGCCCACTTTGTCAAGTAATATCTGTTTCCACTGTAAATCAGCAAGGATGTATGAAACTGTATAGATATTTTCACTAATTCATATAATTTAGCACATACTTTGTGCTAACATGTCTAGAGGGGCATCACTATGTAGTGTCCAATACCCCCATGTTTGCAGCCAGAAGAGGTTTTCGAAGATATCTAGCAACTCTACAGTTGCCCAACATTGCAACAGTTAAGTTTTGGGCATATTCGACTATGATCTAAAAGCAGCCAGTGGGTTCAATTGTATCTTCATGTTTCATGGGACAAGTTGACTGTGGTTTATTAGAACCTCCAATGGGCCTGGCCCGAGTTTTGGTTTCCTTCCCTGACTAGAAGACTGCACCTGCACCCACCACCCCCACCTAGCCGGTCCCATGGAGTAGTTTAGTATTCCCACCTCCAGGCACTACAGCAAAGCCTGCTTATCAATGACATGGAAGCAAGGGTGGTGACAGAGGGGCTCAGGTGGTGTGCGATCAGGGATCAACAAAGGACCTCCCTGCCCCCATTAGGCAATGTCCAAGAGAGTGCAGCAGAGGCTAGTGTCGCCTTCTAACCAAATAGATATGTTATTAAAGCCTCTCAGGGGCTTCTGTCAGTGTTGAGCTGCCTCGTGGACAGAGTCCAAATGTCAGCACCCCTGCTATCAGCCCAGTCTCCAATAGCTCCAGCTGCTCACCAATGCCTCAAGTTGGAGTGCAAGTCTGAACGGCTTCTATTCAAGGCAAGTGGTGTTCAAAGACCCAAAACTTCAGGACCAGTCAGGCAGTGTGAGGCATGAGTTCTTTAGATACCAATTGTTTTATGATGCCAAATTGCCTCTAGTCAAGCCACCGTGAATGCCCGGGAGTCCGCAATCGTCCATAATTATGGGCCAGTATAGACAGTTCTTCAGGGCCACAAGGTGGGGCCTTGACAATGGCATTGGCCCACCACACCTCTGCCACTCTTCTAACACAGAATTACCACCAGTCTTGCCACTGTGAATAGCACCGTGCACCTCTTCACAAAAGCAAGATCGCTGTGATTAGGGCACTTTAGGACAGATGTGAAACGGGTGCATGGCGGAGTTGAGCTAGTTTGCGACCCCCATCTTGGGTGACCTGGAAGTTCTCCCTTGTCCCATATGTTTGATATCTATGAAATATATTTATTGTTTCTTTTGCTAAAGGTTTTAACAATAAACACAACAATACCAGATACAAATTTAACAATACTGATAACTGAAGTTTAAAAATGAAGATAGATTTGTTTAAATAGGGTATATAAAAAACACAGTCCTGCTTCCACATCAAGAAATTCCATTTTCTAGCTAAATACTAAAAGGTAACATGGTCTTTGTTAGTGAAACAGAAATATCTTGGCTCAGTGGTACAATATTTAATGGCCCAGAGATTCTCCCATCTGGTGATCTAGAGCAGTCGGTCAGTGAATCATGGATAGCGTTTAAACATATAACAGGCATTTTCATTGGACCCATTCAGACCTTGCCCTTGGAGCATCTAATTGTATCCAAGAACATAGGACCTCATTACTATGGCAGGTGGACCGTCACAACAGGCCGTTGGTGGTGGTCAACCCAGCATCCAGGGCATTGGTGCGACTGCTGCACTACAATGCAGCCGGTCAGACCGCAGAGGTTCGGGGTAGGACCGCCGCCTCCCACAGGATCAAAGATCCTGGCGGGACGGCGGTCGGATTCCTAACCCTAAAGTGGAGGCATCGCCTGCGCAGGCACATACGTAGGGATTAGGAGATGCCAGTTCATGGCAGTCCCACCGGTACAGATGGACTTTGGGGCCCCCAAGCATGGCCCCTGCCGTGGGCCACTGCTAAGTGGCCTGGGAGGCACATGTAGTACCCCCACACATTCATACACCATGTGCCAGGCACCACATGGTACCTGGCACACGGTGCATGGATGTGCACAAAGTGGCTCTTTCTAATGCAGCTTGTGTTGCAGCCCTTT
The DNA here is from genome assembly GCA_963921515.1 of Calotriton arnoldi. Lineage (NCBI taxonomy): Eukaryota > Metazoa > Chordata > Amphibia > Caudata > Salamandridae > Calotriton > Calotriton arnoldi. The sequence goes on along the minus strand of CAWUFW010024634.1, from coordinate 12,314 downwards.
TCCTGGGCCGCAGAACAACCTGCAGTAGAAAAAAGCATTTTATGACCGACTGCACAGCAGATGGGACCGGCAAGAAACGATGATGATCGGAGGTCCGACTGACCGACATCGTAATAAGGGCCTCAGTCTTAACTCCTGCTTCATTGACTGTAGCACCACCAAAATTGGGATCCTAGGGGTCTTCTAACAGAGGACATGAAGTGGCAACACTGTGGGTCTGGATTTAATGTGCTAACACATGCAGCATTACCATATTAGAGTCAGACACACATAAGGGACCCAGAGGGAGTGGGCAAACAGCACTATAGTTGTAAAGTAGTCTCTAATGTGGGTCAGCGCAAGCCCTGAGTGGAGGCGGAATTATGTGCCCAAACAGCTTGAAGCTTTAGTTGAGAAGGGACTACTTCCCTGGGTTAAGTCAAGAAGTGATTGAAAAAGTCTCAAGCGAATGGCTGAAAGTGGCTGGTTGAAGAAAGCTAGTGGTTGAAAGGAAAGGAAGCAAGACCCACACTACGTATATTTTTAGCAATAGGTCTTTTTGACAACAGCACTGTTAAAACTCAGTCCTACAAATATTGTCTGATTATGATGCTGACCCACATTATTGTGAAATCAGGACCGACCTACCTCCGGTCGGCGGTCCTGACTGCAGAATTACGATGCGACCGCACATGGTGCCGTCGCATACTCCCATTTCCCTATGGGAGCTTGTGCTGCGGCCGTAAACCAACCGTAGCACAAGCTACCATAGGGAAATGGGAGATTGTGTTCATCCCTGCATTGCATGGCAGGCACCTCATGGTGCCTGCCACACAGGGCAGAGATCAACAGGGGGGCACCATAGGTGCCCCTTTGGCCCTCAACCGGAGGCATCATAGAGAAGGGGGCCCTGCTATGGGCCCCAAACTCGCTTTCCAACAGGCTTTCCATGTTGGAAAGCCCGGTATGGGAAGCCTATGGGAAACCGAGCATCATAATACCAATGGCGGAAACGCCGTCCATTGGGATTACAGGCTGGTCTCCGACTGGCTGACTGGCTCCTTGAGCCTGTCGGAATCCAGCCGGAATGACCGGCCAGTTTCAATTCCGACCGCCTGCATTGTTATTAGGCAGTCGGAAGTGAAACCGACGATGTCCATCTGAAAGCCTTTCCGACCGACATCGTAATAGACTTCATAATGTTTAATTTTTCAAGCAGTTATGGACCCCCTGAGTAAGCGTTGCCACTCCTATGGGTCTGTGGACCACAGCTTAAGAACCACTGCCATAGGATACAGCTGTCCACTGAGTCAAAGGCTGCCCGGAAGTCCATAGTTTCAATGAGTTTCACTCATTGACTCTGACAGTTCTATTTTTACAAAACTACACAGGAAAGCTCTCACTCCTTCATTTTTTATTTTTTTTTAACGACCCTCTTCCTTACACTCCACTAAATATTGTAATAAACCCTAATCTTGTATCCCTCCCTTCGGCCATTCTTCATTCCCTAAGGGCACCCTCATCTCTGCTCTCTTTTCTTGTCCTGAGGCTCCCTTTCTGCAAAAGGTTTGTGCTCTTTCATTAGGATCCTCAAAGACAACCAGCAGCCTTGTATTTGACCTCAGGCATGTAGTTCACTATCACAACTAAGTTGTCATCAAGGCAGCACCTGTTGTACATTGTGTCTCTGTGAAAGGTGTTGAGTTGTGTGTGATATCTGTTCTATGGTTCTGTTGAATGCTGCCTCATAAGGTTGAGTGTTCTAGTATTGTGGTGGTTTATATCATAAACATTCTGGGGCTGATTTACAAAGGTAAACTGATGCATTTGTGTGAGTTCACTTTTTTTCGATATTCACAAAACTGCAAAATAATAGTACGTTTACGACTGTAGAGACTACACAGTTGGGGCAGAGAACTCTGCACATAAAAAGATAGGCCTATCTTTTTACATGCAGAGTTCTCTGCCTGACCCCGGAGTCTCCGCAGTCATAAAGTTACTATTAAATTGCCATTTTGTGAATATCGAAAAAGAGTAAACTCACACAAATGTGTACGTTTTCTGTGGTAGGAGGCAAGCACACAGACACGAATGGTGGTTCTCAAGTAGATTTATTCTCAGGAACAGTACAAAGAAGGGAGGGAGACAACCTGCATCCTCCGAGCCGCATAGACCATTGACCACCCCCTTCACGAACACAACAAACCCAACATTCCACATTCCAGAATAAAGACTTTTGTGCATGTCATCATTTGTAGATAATCTTTACAACTTTTGTGACAAGCCAATCCTGCCAACACCCCGTACAGTGGAGGAGGTCTCATTGCATGTGAGTTGACTGTCTGGCTAACAAAATGCTTTATGCCACATATTTTCTTGTCTCAGCTTCTACACCCACCCTTAACCAATCCTAAAATGTCTACCCATAGACGGCCACTAATATTCATCACTGATGATACCCTTTTTTAATATTTACTCGAGTTGCCCCTGAAGTCCACATTCCACAACCCTCTTCCTCATGCTCCCTTAGGTTCAGGTATCATTAGGCAAAATATTTTTATTTTCAATTGAAAACTCCTCTTATATCTTTATAGACGGTTCACTGAACAAGAGCTCACTATGGTGGGCAATTTTCACTTACAAACGTCTTGTCCAGTTGTAGCATCTGGTCTTTTTTCCAGGGCTGACATCCACTACACTTCAGTCACCTCATCCACACACCTAAAATCTACCTGTGCTATTCAACCCTCCTCACCCTCCAATTTCTCCCCCTTCACTGATTTTGCAGCCACAGGTTAATTCAGTAGAGTCAGTGTGCACATTTCTTTCCACCTCGATTAATAACTTTAATGGTTGTCTTGCCAACCCTGGTGAGGAGTTGTGAACCACCATACCCCTAAGAATGTACACTATTGGTTTGTGATCAGTCTTGACAGTAAATCTTCTCCCTCAAAATAAACACCCAACCCAACAAAAAACCCTTAATTCCATCTCTATCCTTGAGTAATGCCTCTCAACAACCCTTAGTGCCCTACAAGTAAAACATAGCCAGTTTTCATCCTCCCATACTGACTAGTTCAAACTTTCCCCAATCCATTAGCACTAACATATACAGTGACACACAAATATTGCCTGCAATAAGAGATTTGAGTGCTTTAGCAGATGCAATTGTCTTTCAGATCTCTAGAAACACTTATTTTCTTATTTCCAACCAAACATATTCAACATTTATTTTCATCAATAAGTTGCAACGTTCTGTCTTGAATACAGAGACCATGATTATGTGTCCAGGTTACATTCCCACCCCTGTACAAACATGAGTTTGCATATGGATCAGAATTTTGAGTTGTCTGCTAATTATTCCACCCCCAATGTTTTCCCTAACACATTTTGCCCAGTAAAACCTGCCAAACTTTATTGGGAAAAAAGACCAAGAAAAAGGCAAAACAAGAACATTTTGGTATGTTAAATACTAATTCTGCATGTTATGCCTCATTTCCAAGTTGAAAACTCAAAGTAGAGGTATTTAGCACAACGATAAATTCTGGATCCAGGAGTAGTAGTGTTTAGTCGGTGTGGTATATAATCTGTCAGGCCACTTAGTTTATACTCAGGTCCAGAATCTCTTAAAAATGTAGGACCCGACTCGCACACTGCATTTTGAGTACATATAGTAATGCAATAGTACAATTAATATACTAATAAAATGCTATTCACGTAGTTACTTGAGGAGTTCTACGCCTCCACCTCATCTATCTTTTATGTGGAGAGAAGATGTGCCAGAATATCAGCTGCCTGTGATGGAGCAGGGTAAAAGAAAAAATTTAACCTCCTAATAATTTACGTAAAATGATCAACAAACAAGTTCGTTTAAGTAAATAACCAACAATGTATGTTACATGTGAAGGGTTAAAGGTAACACGCTATTTTGTGTGCAAACTAATTTACTTATAATTGTTGACGTGGCTAACATAACCTAACATTTGCGTATTAATAGAATAATAAAATGCATGATTTGTGCTTTGAAAACAAAACGTGTAGTGGCAAAATAAAGCAATGGTAAGTAAGGGACGGCTTTATATGTTGCTTTTTGCTAGGTAATACCTAATTGGGGTACGTAGAATGACGGGAGGGAAACGAAAGGGTTTATATTCTTTATTCTTAACTATATTTTGTTTATCTTTGTAAATAGTGCGCTTAGGCCTGTTGAGCAGCGATATAAAATGGCCGCCATGAGCTAGAATACGCGTGCGCGAGGAGAAATGTAGAAAAGGAGAAAGGCCGTGAACAAGAGTGACAACGTGATCGTTCCAAGAGCCTAGGATGAAAGTATGGTCAAGGCTATTGTGACCTTACTGAATAAATGTGTGCCAAGATGGGTCAGCGAGAAGCGTGAGAAGTCAAAAAGAATAAATGGACAAAAGGAACTGTTGAACCTAAAAAGTATCGGAAAGTGATATATATATATATACAAGTTGGACTGATCGAAGCGGATGAGTAATGTCACGAACTGTGGGAAACGATGCAAGTATGGACATTCCACAAGGAACTGGTTAGAACAAGGAAGTTTGATAAAAGATGTATATGGACTCAAATGGACCAATTAGAGAGAATCTCGCCATAAAGATGCAACATTTTTATTTAGTAAACTAGAATTAGGGTATAAGAAGACCTACTCTTGGTGGGGAGGGTTGGTTATGGTTATGATTATGAGATGATGCTGCTGGTTGCTGGGAGCTGCTTTTTGCCGTTTTTGACTGCTGTCAGTTGCGTATGGAGTTGATGCTGACGAGCTGAGGCTGCTGCTGCTATTTTATATTTTTAATTGAGCATAAGATGCTGCTTTTTGAAGAACTTTTATTCTCGATAGATTTATCTATTTAGAACTATTAGATTTTTCCAGAACAGATAGATAGCGATTTTGGGAGTTCTTGCCGTGACGAACTTTATTCTTCCATCTAATAGGTATGCATTGCAATTTCAATTTATTTGTATAATGATAACAAATGTAATAATCTGAATAATAAACCTAAAACTTATTTCATGCTTCTAAACTTTATATAAACTTTATTATCTTTAAACAAATGACTCAGTGGTTCTTTAGCTCAATGATTAATGTAAAATGTTAGAAGGTTTATTGTGATTGAGCTGGTCTTAATCACCATCAACTGATTCCTACTAGTTGGTCCATCGAGCAATGAGCGGAATACCTTAAACAATGAGAAATATTATGTTGTGTTAAAAAGAGGTATCCCGTCTGCTTCCAGCGAATCGTTTTACTGTTTTTCTCCTAGGTTAATGACGGAGGAAAATCCAGGGAATAAATGAGTGAGTGAATGCATGTGCGGTGTTATGGGCCCCACCGTCATATGGATATAGTCTGTGTATTGGAGGGATAGTTGTACCTGGATGACCGAAGTATATAGGAGAAGAATTTTTATTGTTAGCGCTGGATCAGATTTCTTGGTAGCAGAGTTATGGTTAGTATAGATTAGTTTGGTGATTTTTGATTATTGATTATTTCATGTCTAACACTTTATGTTGCGTCGCGTTACGTTATATGTAAGTCGAAGTTTTCACGCTTCCGGGAAGTAGGAAGTGGAACACGTGTGGCAAGAGAAGTCACATGGAATAGTGCATTGTCTGAGTTCATATTGGTAATAACACAGGTTGTGTTATGATAGGGACATTTTCCGTATAAAAGGTGTGTGAGTGAAATAGCGACCGGTTTTCTTGTGAAACTCTGGCCTTAATTCTCAGGAGCAGTATAGTCTCCACATGTGTTTTATCCCCAGAGAAACGGGTTTACCGCTTGCTTGAAAGAAGGGTAAGGTAGAGGGAAGTGCTACTTTATCGGCGAAACAGGAAAATTCTGTGGTAGGGTAGAGGTAAGCGCTGCCTACTAGAAAATACAGAATGCTTGTGTAAATGGACAAAGCTATTTCTTTGGTTTAGCGAATCAGACAATGGAAATGTGTTTTAAATGTTGTAACTAACGAAGAATTGTTGAAAAAGAAATTGCCGATAAATTTTGTAAAGGAGGGGTCAGGAGCAGAACTGACGTAGACAAAAGCCGCGCTGGGATTGGACAGTGCGCTAGTCATACAGAAACAGGAGCAGAGCTGACGTAAAGAAAAAGCCGCGCTGGGATTGGACAGTGCGCTGTAGACAGAAACCACTCTGATTGGAGTGTTGGTGTGAGTCGCGCTAGGATTGGACGGATAGAATAGTGACGTGGAAGTTTATGATTGGAGTGTTGGTGTGAGTCGCGCTAGGATTGGTTGAAATAACGCATAGAGAACAGTGTTGAATTGCGGAACTTTTGAGGAGAGAATAGATTGTGAATCATGTCGTATTATGAATACGGTAGAGAGAAAATGTCGTGGATGTCGAAAGTTAAGAACTTCTTTAAGAAAGACAAAAAGGTAGTGACTAGAGAGGGACAAGTAATTCCTCCACCGAAATCACCAGCTTCGCATATGATGCTGAAGTACGGATATCATACATGCATATGGTTAGAAAATTGGACAAAATATACTAAGAATGATGGAGCATTGGCTTTTCCTGAGAATGGTTCATTTAGTGTAGCTGTACTTCGAAATTTGAGAGAGAAAATGATAAAACTAGAACCTAGACCTAGACCGACACAGTTTGAAGCTTTAAGTGAATGGGAAGATGAAATGTATGAGCGAGAGAGATTCAGAGGATTGAAGAATCATGAGTTTGTGCCTGGAAGGTTATGGGGGTTGAATCATGAGGACAGACTAAAGCGTTGGAGATGTGCTAATATGACAGGAGGTTTGTTTCCAGATTTTACAGTGGAGGAAGAAGCAAAGAGGAAGTGTACAGAGAAAAAGAAACATGTGGTTACGGAAAAGTATGGATATGGTGGTAGTGAAACGGAAGATGAATTGCTGGAAGACATTTTAAACAGAAATCCACCTCCATACCAACAGACTTCTGCGGTGGTGACACCTAATGCACCGCCAATGGAAACTGGGAGGAATAAAAATCCCGAACGAGGATATGAGATAAATAGGTCACAAGATCAATTAAAAACTTCACAAAATGAGGAGATAGAAAGTGACAATACAATTGAATTAGCAAAAACCACAAGAGAATTAACTGAAAAGATAAGAGAATTAACAAAGAATATGGAAGCTGTAACTGTACCAGTAACGATAGGTCCAGTAATGCCAGTTTTTGAGAATCAGAAAATTGATGAACGTTCTTTAGTGATTCCTATGAATTCACATTTGCAACGAAGAAGAGAAGGGATGGAACTAGACAATGAAGGTGCACACCATTTGGTTAGTACCTATAGACCAAGCCCACCTACTAATTTGACAATAAATGAGAATGAGTTCAGGAGAATACCTATGGTAACGGAGTCTGCATCAGAGACACCAGAAAGGAGTAACAATTGGATAGAATTAAATAGTACGCCTGTAGGTCCAACTCCAGATGAATTAAATGAATGGATGAAAACGCTAAAAACGAAAGAGACAGAAGTAAAACCACTAGATGTAATTAGGTTAAAAATAGACATGGAAGAATTGATATTAGGAACGATTGGTACAGAAAAATTGAAAAGTTATCAGGATGACGAGATTATGTTTTTGTGCAAGAGTATTACATGGAGAGCTAGAAATTTACATGACAAATTAGAAGAGACAGCGATTGAACTAGGAGTAAAATTTGTAAAAGTGAGAACGTTGCAGAAACCATATAGAGTAGATTTTTGTGAGAAAGATATAGAGAATCTGAACACATCAGGACGATTGACCCAAATAAAAGAATTAATTGTTTTATAGAGAAAATGGGGTGATGTGGATAGATGGAGAAGTAGATGGACGAAAAAGAATGAGAAAGTAACAGATAAAGCATCTTTAGCTTTTACAGTAACAGATAAGGAACCAGTTGTAAGGAGTACCCGATGAGAGAGACTCCAGGAGGTAGTTATGTGCATGTTCCGTGGTCTAGACAGGATATACTGTCATTTACAAATGATTTTCCAAAGTTGAGAGAGAAGCCAGTAGAATGGTACAGACAAGTGGAGAGATTTGTTAAAGTTTCAAAGGTGTTGTGGATAGATTTGGATGGATTGTTTGATATAGTAGTACCAGCTGATTTGTGGACAGAATGTAAGATTACTATTGATTGGCCAACTGTAGAATATCCAAGGGATGCTAAAATAGGAGCGCCAGGACCAGAAGTAATGAGGAAGTATGACCAAGTAATTACCTTTTTGAAGAATAAGATTCCACCTAAAGAAACGGATTGGGTAAAGATAGACAGAACCACGCAGGAAAGTAAAGAATCAGTGCATGCTTACTATGAGAGGCTATTGTTAGTTTTTAAACAATATAGTGGCTATGAGACACTAAATGAGAAGGATATGAGTCATTTTGTATATAGATTTGTGTATGGATTGAAACCGGAGATAAGTGAAATGATTAAGCAGCATATGATTTCCGTGCTCACTACACCACTGGATTCAAGCTAGCCTGGCTGAAGAAGGGTGATGCCCTGAAACCGGTCCTAGGATGCTTGTTTCCGGTCCAGGGAGGACCTGGCTAGGCAGTTCGGGCTGGACTGTTCCCACAAGGAACAGGGTCAAGACTGATTTGCATATGGCTGGGTCCAAACTGGGGTGGTGTGGTGAGCAAAAGAATGATGGATTAAACCCAGATCTTTGTGACTGGGGGTGAATGTTTGCATTGTCCAGCATTCCGTCCATCAATTGTTTCTTTTGCATATGTCGCCCTAAGTGGGAAGGGTATGCCCAGACGTGGGTCCCGTGCTCACTACACCACTGGATTCAAGCTAGCCTATCTGAAGAAGGGTGATGCCCTGAAACCGGTCCTAGGATGCTTGTTTCCGGTCCAGGGAGGACCTGGCTAGGCAGTTCGGGCTGGACTGTTCCCACAAGGAACAGGGTCAAGACTGATTTGCATATGGCTGGGTCCAAACTGGGGTGGTGTGGTGAGCAAAAGAATGATGGATTAAACCCAGATCCTTGTGTCTGGCGGTGAATGTTTGCATTGTCCAGCATTCCGTCCATCAATTGTTTCTTTTGCATATGTCGCCCTAAGTGGGAAGGGTATGCCCAGATGTGGGTCCCGTGCTCACTACACCACTGGATTCAAGCTAGCCTGGCTGAAGAAGGGTGATGCCCTGAAACCGGTCCTAGGATGCTTGTTTCCGGTCCAGGGAGGACCTGGCTAGGCAGTTCGGGCTGGACTGTTCCCACAAGGAACAGAGTCAAGACTGATTTGCATATGGCTGGGTCCAAACTGGGGTGGGTGGTGAGCAAAAGAATGATGGATTAAACCCATATCCTTGTGACTGGGGGTGAATGTTTGCATTGTCCAGCATTCCGTCCATCAATTGTTTCTTTTGCATATGTCGCCCTAAGTGGGAAGGGTATGCCCAGACGTGGGTCCCGTGCTCACTGCACCACTGGATTCAAGCTAGCCTGGCTGAAGAAGGGTGATGCCCTGAAACCGGTCCTAGGATGCTTGTTTCCGGTCCAGGGAGGACCTGGCTAGGCAGTTCGGGCTGGACTGTTCCCACAAGGAACAGGGTCAAGACTGATTTGCATATGGCTGGGTCCAAACTGGGGTGGTGTGGTGAGCAAAAGAATGATGGATTATACCCAGATCCTTGTGACTGGGGGTGAATGTTTGCATTGTCCAGCATTCCGTCCATCAATTGTTTCTTTTGCATATGTCGCCCTAAGTGGGAAGGGTATGCCCAGACGTGGGTCCCGTGCTCACTACACCACTGGATTCAAGCTAGCCTGGCTGAAGAAGGGTGATGCCCTGTAACCGGTCCTAGGATGCTTGTTTCCGGTCCAGGGAGGACCTGGCTAGGCAGTTCGTACTGGACTGTTCCCACAAGGAACAGGGTCAAGACTGATTTGCATATGGCTGGGTCCAAACTGGGGTGGTGTGGTGAGCAAAAGAATGATGGATTAAACCCAGATCCTTGTGACTGGGGGTGAATGTTTGCATTGTCCAGCATTCCGTCCATCAATTGTTTCTTTTGCATATGTCGCCCTAAGTGGGAAGGGTATGCCCAGACGTGGGTCCCGTGCTCACTACACCACTGGATTCAAGCTAGCCTGGCTGAAGAAGGGTGATGCCCTGAAACCGGTCCTAGGATGCTTGTTTCCGGTCCAGGGAGGACCTGGCTAGGCAGTTCGGGCTGGACTGTTCTCACAAGGAACAGGGTCAAGACTGATTTGCATATGGCTGGGTCCAAACTGGGGTGGTGTGGTGAGCAAAAGAATGATGGATTAAACCCAGATCCTTGTGACTGGGGGTGAATGTTTGCATTGTCCAGCATTCCGTCCATCAATTGTTTCTTTTGCATATGTCGCCCTAAGTGGGAAGGGTATGCCCAGACGTGGGTCCCGTGCTTACTACACCACTGGATTCAAGCTAGCCTGGCTGAAGAAGGGTGATGCCCTGAAACCGGTCCTAGGATGCTTGTTTCCGGTCCAGGGAGGACCTGGCTAGGCAGTTCGGGCTGGACTGTTCCCACAAGGAACAGGGTCAAGACTGATTTGCATATGGCTGGGTCCAAACTGGGGTGGTGTGGTGAGCAAAAGAATGATGGATTAAACCCAGATCCTTGTGACTGGGGGTGAATGTTTGCATTGTCCAGCATTCCGTCCATCAATTGTTTCTTTTGCATATGTCGCCCTAAGTGGGAAGGGTATGCCCAGACGTGGGTCCCGTGCTCACTACACCACTGGATTCAAGCTAGCCTGGCTGAAGAAGGGTGATGCCCTGAAACCGGTCCTAGGATGCTTGTTTCCGGTCCAGGGAGGACCTGGCTAGGCAGTTCGGGCTGGACTGTTCCCACAACGAACAGGGTCAAGACTGATTTGCATATGGCTGGGTCCAAACTGGGGTGGTGTGGTGAGCAAAAGAATGATGGATTAAACCCAGATCCTTGTGACTGGGGGTGAATGTTTGCATTGTCCAGCATTCCGTCCATCAATTGTTTCTTTTGCATATGTCGCCCTAAGTGGGAAGGGTATGCCCAGACGTGGGTCCCGTGCTCACTACACCACTGGATTCAAGCTAGCCTGGCTGAAGAAGGGTGATGCCCTGAAACCGGTCCTAGGATGCTTGTTTCCGGTCCAGGGAGGACCTGGCTAGGCAGTTCGGGCTGGACTGTTCCCACAAGGAACAGGGTCAAGACTGATTTGCATATGGCTGGGTCCAAACTGGGGTGGTGTGTTGAGCAAAAGAATGATGGATTAAACCCAGATCCTTGTGACTGGGGGTGAATGTTTGCATTGTCCAGCATTCCGTCCATCAATTGTTTCTTTTGCATATGTCGCCCTAAGTGGGAAGGGTATGCCCAGACGTGGGTCCCGTGCTCACTACACCACTGGATTCAAGCTAGCCTGGCTGAAGAAGGGTGATGCCCTGAAACCGGTCCTAGGATGCTTGTTTACGGTCCAGGGAGGACCTGGCTAGGCAGTTCGGGCTGGACTGTTCCCACAAGGAACAGGGTCAAGACTGATTTGCATATGGCTGGGTCCAAACTGGGGTGGTGTGGTGAGCAAAAGAATGATGGATTAAACCCAGATCCTTGTGACTGGGGGTGAATGTTTGCATTGTCCAGCATTCCGTCCATCAATTGTTTCTTTTGCATATGTCGCCCTAAGTGGGAAGGGTATGCCCAGACGTGGGTCCCGTGCTCACTACACCACTGGATTCAAGCTAGCCTGGCTGAAGAAGGGTGATGCCCTGAAACCGGTCCTAGGATGCTTGTTTACGGTCCAGGGAGGACCTGGCTAGGCAGTTCGGGCTGGACTGTTCCCACAAGGAACAGGGTCAAGACTGATTTGCATATGGCTGGGTCCAAACTGGGGTGGTGTGGTGAGCAAAAGAATGATGGATTAAACCCAGATCCTTGTGACTGGGGGTGAATGTTTGCATTGTCCAGCATTCCGTCCATCAATTGTTTCTTTTGCATATGTCGCCCTAAGTGGGAAGGGTATGCCCAGACGTGGGTCCCGTGCTCACTACACCACTGGATTCAAGCTAGCCTGGCTGAAGAAGGGTGATGCCCTCAAACCGGTCCTAGGATGCTTGTTTCTGGTCCAGGGAGGACCTGGCTAGGCAGTTCGGGCTGGACTGTTCCCACAAGGAACAGGGTCAAGACTGATTTGCATATGGCTGGGTCCAAACTGGGGTGGTGTGGTGAGCAAAAGAATGATGGATTAAACCCAGATCCTTGTGACTGGGGGTGAATGTTTGCATTGTCCAGCATTCCGTCCATCAATTGTTTCTTTTGCATATGATTTGTTGGCA
>CAWUFW010024633.1:0-57245 GCA_963921515.1 Calotriton arnoldi | reverse complement strand
GCAGGCACTAGGCCTTCCACACAAGTGAGGTACCATTTTTCTCGTAAGACTTTGGGGAATGTGTGGTGGGGGAATTTTGTGGAACCACGCAGATTCTAGAACTTTCCACCACAGAAATGTGAGGAAAATATGGGTTTTTTTTACAGGTTTTGAGGTTTGCAAGGGATTCTGGGTAACAGAACCTGGTGAGAGCCAGACAAGTCACCCCATTCTGGATTGCCCTGGGTGTCTAGTTTTCAAAAATGTATAGGTTTGCTAGGTTTCCCTAGGTGCCGGCAGAGCTAGGATTCAAAATCTACAGCTAGGCACTTTGCAAAAAAAGGGTCCAGTTTTCACTGTGAAAATGTCGTGTGTCCACGTTGCGTTTTGGGCCGTTTCCTGTCGTGGGCACTAGGCCTACCCACACAAGTGAGGTACCATTTTTCTATGATGACTTTGGGGAATGCGGGGTTGGTGGAATTTTGTGGACCCACGCAGATTCCTGAACTTTCCACAACAGAAATATGAGGAAATGTGTTTTTTTGACAAATGTTGAGGTCTGCAAGGGATTCTGGGTAACAGAACCTGGTGAGAGCCAGACAAGTCACCCCATCCTGGATTCCCCTGGGTGTCTAGTTTTCAAAAATGTATAGATTTGCTAGGTTTCTTTAGGTGCCAGCAGAGCTAGGGTTCATAATCTACAGCTAGGCACTTTGCAAAAAAAGGGTCCGTTTTCACTGTGAAAATGTGGTGTGTCCATGTTGCGTTTTGGGCCGTTTCCTGTCGCGGACACTAGGCCTACCCACACAATTGAGGTACCATTTTTCTCAGAAGACTTAGGGGAATGCGGGGTGGGTGGAATTTTGTGGATCCACGAAGAATCCAGAACTTTCCACCACAGAAATTTGAGGAAATGGGTTTTTTTTGGACAATGTTTGAGGTTTGCAAGGGATTCTGGGTAACAGAACCTGGTGAGAGCCAGACATGTCACCCCATCCTGGACTCCCTGGGTGGCTAGTTTTTAAAAATGTGTAGGATTGCTAGGTTTCCCTATGTGCCGGCAGAGCTAGGGTTCAAAATCTACAGCTAGACACTTTGCAAAAAAAGGGTCGATTTTCACTGTGAAAATGTGGTGTGTCCACGTTGCGTTTTGGGACGTTTCCTGTCGCAGGCACTAGGCCTTCCACACAAGTGAGGTACCATTTTTCTCGTAAGACTTTGGGGAATGCGTGGTGGGGGAATTTTGTGGATCCACGCAGATTCTAGAACTTTCCACCATAGAAATGTGAAGAAAATGTGCTTTTTTTTTTTACACGTTTTGAGGTTTGCAAGGGATTCTCGGTAACAGAACCTGGTGAGAGCCAGACATGTCACCCCATCCTGGACTCCCCTGGGTGTCTAGTTTTTTAAAATGTTTAGGACTGCTAGGTTTCCCTATGTGCCGGCAGAGCTAGGGTTCAAAATCTACAGCTAGACACTTTGCAAAAAAAGGGTCCGTTTTCACTGTGAAAATGTGGTGTGCCCACGTTGCGTTTTGGGACGTTTCCTGTCGCAGGCAATAGGCCTTCCACACAAGTGAGGTACCATTTTTCTCGTAAGACTTTGGGGAATGTGTGGTGGGGGAATTTTGTGGAACCACGCAGATACTAGAACTTTCCACCACAGAAATGTGAGGAAAATTTGTTTTTTTTTACAGGTTTTGAGGTTTGCAAGGGATTCTGGGTAACAGAACCTGGTGAGAGCCAGACAAGTCACCCCATTCTGGATTGCCCTGGGTGTCTAGTTTTCAAAAATGTATAGGTTTGCTAGGTTTCCCTAGGTGCCGGCAGAGCTAGGATTCAAAATCTACAGCTAGGCACTTTGCAAAAAAAGGGTCCGTTTTCACTGTGAAAATGTCGTGTGTCCACGTTCCGTTTTGGGCCGTTTCCTGTCGCGGGCACTAGGCCTACCCACACAAGTGAGGTATAATTTTTCTATGACGACTTTGGGGAATGCGGGGTTGGTGGAATTTTGTGGACCCACGCAGATTCCTGAACTTTCCACAACAGAAATATGAGGAAATGTGTTTTTTTGACAAATGTTGAGGTCTGCAAGGGATTCTGGGTAACAGAACCTGGTGAGAGCCAGACAAGTCACCCCATCCTGGATTCCCCTGGGTGTCTAGTTTTCAAAAATGTATAGATTTGCTAGGTTTCTTTAGGTGCCAGCAGAGCTAGGGTTCATAATCTACAGCTAGGCACTTTGCAAAAAAAGGGTCCGTTTTCACTGTGAAAATGTGGTGTGTCCATGTTGCGTTTTGGGCCGTTTCCTGTCGCGGACACTAGGGGCCATATGTAGGTAGCTAAATACCGGTCGGTAACGGCCGAAATTCGGTAAATCTCCCGTTACCGACCGGTATTTAGGCAATTGAGATGTAGGAGGCCGGATTTAAGGAATCGGTAATTTACCGATTCGTTATTTTAAGGAATCGGTAAATTACCGATTCCTTAAATCCTATGTAGGGAGCACTCAAGTGAGTGCATTTTTGGTTTCAGGATTCGTTATTTACCACCAACTACAAGTTGGTGGTAAATACTGAATACCTTTTAAAAAGCAATTTTGTGCTTTTTAAAAGTGCCATGTGGCAGACATACATGCCCTTAGGGCATGTATGTGCGCCACATGTGCACACATGCACGATTCAGGGGTGCAACAGGGTGTCAATTTGACACCCTGCCACCCTTGAATATGCTCCCCTATTACCGATTCGGTATTTACCGAATAGGTAATAGTGAATGGCTTCCCATTCATTCCTATGGGCCTCCAGGCCCATAGGAATGAATGGGAAGGTATTCCTTATTACCGATTCGGTAAATACCGAATAGGTAATAACGAATATTACCGAATCGGTAAAATTTACCGAATGTTTACCTACATTCTATTTACCGATTCTTAAATACCGAATCGGTAAAATTCGGTATTTAGGAATCGGTAAATAGAAATTACCTACATATGGCCCTAGGCCTACCCACACAATTGAGGTACCATTTTTCTCAGAAGACTTAGGGGAATGCGGGGTGGGTGGAATTTTGTGGATCCACGAAGAATCCAGAACTTTCCACCACAGACATGTGAGGAAATGGGGTTTTTTTGGACAATTTTTGAGGTTTGCAAGGGATTCTGGGTAACAGAACCTGGTGAGAGCCAGACATGTCACCCCATCCTGGACTCCCCTGGGTGTCTAGTTTTTAAAAATGTGTAGGATTGCTAGGTTTCCCTATGTGCCGGCAGAGCTAGGGTTCAAAATCTACAGCTAGACACTTTGCAAAAAAAGGGTCCGTTTTCACTGTGAAAATGTGGTGTGTCCACATTGCGTTTTGGGACGTTTCCTGTCGCAGGCACTAGGCCTTCCACACAAGTGAGGTACCATTTTTCTCGTAAGACTTTGGGGAATGTGTGGTGGGGGAATTTTGTGGATCCACGCAGATTCTAGAACTTTCCACAACAGAAATGTGAGGAAAATATGGTGTTTTTTTACAGGTTTTGAGGTTTGCAAGGGATTCTGGGTAACAGAACCTGGTGAGAGCCAGACAAGTCACCCCATTCTGGATTGCCCTGGGTGTCTAGTTTTCAAAAATATATGGGTTTGCTAGGTTTCCCTAGGTGCCGGCAGAGCTAGGATTCAAAATCTACAGCTAGGCACTTTGCAAAAAAAGGGTCAGGTTTCACTGTGAAAATGTCGTGTGTCCACGTTGCGTTTTGGGCCGTTTCCTGTCATGGGCACTAGGCCTACCCATACAAGTGAGGTACCATTTTTCTATGATGACTTTGGGGAATGCGGGGTTGGTGGAATTTTGTGGACCCACGCAGATTCCTGAACTTTCCACAACAGAAATATGAGGAAATGTGTTTTTTTGACAAATGTTCAGGTCTGCAAGGGATTCTGGGTAACAGAACCTGGTGAGAGCCAGACAAGTCACCCCATCCTGGATTCCCCTAGGTGTCTAGTTTTCAAAAATGTATAGATTTGCTAGGTTTCTTTAGGTGCCAGCAGAGCTAGTTTTCATCATCTACAGCTAGGCACTTTGCAAAAAAAGGGTCCGTTTTCACTGTGAAAATGTGGTGTGTCCATGTTGCGTTTTAGGCCGTTTCCTGTCGCGGACACTAGGCCTACCCACACAATTGAGGTACCATTTTTCTCAGAAGACTTAGGGGAATGTGGGGTGGGTGGAATTTTGTGGATCCACGAAGAATCCAGAACTTTCCACCACAGAAATTTGAGGAAATGGGTTTTTTTTGGACAATTTTTGAGGTTTGCAAGGGATTCTGGGTAACAGAACCTGATGAGAGCCAGACATGTCACCCCATCCTGGACTCCCCTGGGTGTCTAGTTTTTAAAAATGTGTAGGATTGCTAGGTTTCCCTATGTGCCGGCAGAGCTAGGGTTCAAAATCTACAGCTAGACACTTTGCAAAAAAGGGTCCGTTTTCACTGTGAAAATGTGTTGTGTCCACGTTGGGTTTTGGGACGTTTCCTGTCGCAGGCACTAGGCCTTCCACACAAGTGAGGTACCATTTTTCTCGTAAGACTTTGGGGAATGCGTGGTGGGGGAATTTTGTGGATCCACGCAGATCCTAGAACTTTCCACCACAGAAATGTGAAGAAAATGTGTTTTTTTTTTACAGGTTTTGAGGTTTGCAAGGGATTCTGGGTAACAGAACCTGGTGAGAGCCAGACATGTCACCCCATCCTGGACTCCCTGGGTGTCTAGTTTTTAAAAATGTGTAGGATTGCTAGGTTTCCCTATGTGCCGGCAGAGCTAGGGTTCAAAATCTACAGCTAGACACTTTGCAAAAAAGGGTCCGTTTTCACTGTGAAAATGTGGTGTGTCCACGTTGCGTTTTGGGACGTTTCCTGTCGCAGGCACTAGGCCTTCCACACAAGTGAGGTACCATTTTTCTCGTAAGACTTTGGGGAATGTGTGGTGGGGGAATTTTGTGGAACCACGCAGATTCTAGAACTTTCCACCACAGAAATGTGAGGAAAATATGTTTTTTTTTTACAGGTTTTGAGGTTTGCAAGGGATTCTGGGTAACAGAACCTGGTGAGAGCCAGACAAGTCTCCCCATTCTGGATTGCCCTGGGTGTCTAGTTTTCAAAAATGTATAGGTTTGCTAGGTTTCCCTAGGTGCCGGCAGAGCTAGGATTCAAAATCTACAGCTAGGCACTTTGCAAAAAAGGGTCCGTTTTCACTGTGAAAATGTCGTGTGTCCACGTTGCGTTTTGGGCCGTTTCCTGTCGCGGGCACTAGGCCTACCCACACAAGTGAGGTACCATTTTTCTATGATGACTTTGGGGAATGCGGGGTTGGTGGAATTTTGTGGACCCACGCAGATTCCTGAACTTTCCACAACAGAAATATGAGGAAATGTGTTTTTTTGACAAATGTTGAGGTCTGCAAGGGATTCTGGGTAACAGAACCTGGTGAGAACCAGACAAGTCACCCCATCCTGGATTCCCCTGGGTGTCTAGTTTTCAAAAATGTATAGATTTGCTAGGTTTCTTTAGGTGCCAGCAGAGCTAGGGTTCATAATCTACAGCTAGGCACTTTGCAAAAAAAGGGTCCGTTTTCACTGTGAAAATGTGGTGTGTCCATGTTGCGTTTTGGGCCGTTTCCTGTCGCGGACACTAGGCCTACCCACACAATTGAGGTACCATTTTTCTCAGAAGACTTAGGGGAATGCGGGGTGGGTGGAATTTTGTGGATCCACGAAGAATCCAGAACTTTCCACCACAGAAATGTGAGGAAATGGGGTTTTTTTGGACAGTTTTTGAGGTTTGCAAGGGATTCTGGGTAACAGAACCTGGTGAGAGCCAGACATGCCACCCCATCCTGGACTCCCCTGGGTGTCTAGTTTTTAAAAATGTGTAGGATTGCTAGGTTTCCCTATGTGCCGGCAGAGCTAGGGTTCAAAATCTACAGCTAGACACTTTGCAAAAAAAGGGTCAGTTTTCACTGTGAAAATGTGGTGTGTCCACGTTGCGTTTTGGGACGTTTCCTGTCGCAGGCACTAGGCCTTCCACACAAGTGAGGTACCATTTTTCTCGTAAGACTTTGGGGAATGTGTGGTGGGGGAATTTTGTGGATCCACGCAGATTCTAGAACTTTCCACCACAGAAATCTGAGGAAAATATGGGTTTTTTTACAGGTTTTGAGGTTTGCAAGGGATTCTGGGTAACAGAACCTGGTGAGAGACAGACAAGTCACCCCATTCTGGATTGCCCTGGGTGTCTAGTTTTCAAAAATGTATAGGTTTCCTTAGGTGCCGGCAGAGCTAGGGTTCAAAATCTACAGCTAGGCACTTTTCAAAAAAGGGTCAGTTTTCACTGTAAAAATAAAGTTTGTCCACGTTGCATTTTGAGCCATTTCCTGTTGCGGGCAATAGGCCTACCCACACAAGTGAGGTACCATTTTTATCGGGAGACTTAGGGTAACACAGAATTGCAGAGCAATTGTTATTACCTATTGATTTTCGATGCATTTCTGCCTTCCAAATGAAAGACAATGTGTAAAAAAGAAGTCACTTTGAAAAATGTCCTATAATTCTCATGCTAGAATGGGTACTCACAATTTTAGAAATGTGCAAATATCTACTGTTTCTAAACTCTATATTTTGTTCCAATTTCAGAAATACATAGGTGTCTTTCATACCGATTTTTCCATGTATATATTTTCCCAAATTAATTGCTATATACGCTGCTCAGTTATTGTGCTCTGGGATCGTCGGGTTCTTGATGAACCTACAAGTCCTATATATCTCCACAACCAGAAAGGTCCAGCGGATGTAACGGTATATTGTGTTCAAACAGCTGTCATAATTAGAAGAAGTTACAGGTGAAAACATTGGCACAAATGGCTGTTTTTTTCAACTAATTTTCAATTTTTCCTATATTCAACTGTTAGTTTCTATAAAGAACCCTTAAAGGATCTACACAAATGACCCCTTGCTGAATTCAGAATTGTACATACTTTTCTAAAATGTATAGCTTTCCAGGATCCATTATTGCTTTCATACCCATTTCTACCATTAACTGGAAGAAGGTTAAAAGCACAAAAATTAGCAAAAATAGGCTATGTCCCAGTAAAATGCCAAAACTGTGTAAAAAATGTTGGTTTTCTGACAAAAGTCTGCTTGTCCCTAAAACCTGGGAAAATGGTGATTTCAGCCCCACAAACCCTTTGTTGATACCATTTGCAGGGAAAAAACCAGACACTTTCATTTGCAGCACTTTTTTCCAATTTACACCAAAATAAAAAATGTTTAGCTGCATTTTCGCTAATTTCTGGGTCCCCTCCAGGGGAATCCACAAACCCTAGATACCTTTAGAATCCCTGCAATGTTGGAAGAAAAGGAAGTAAATTTGGCGTGGATACCTTATGTGGTCAAAATGTTACAAGGGCCAAAGTGCAAACTACCCCAAATACACAAAAAAAGACTTAGCACAGGGGGGGGAAAAGGCCTAGCAGCGAAGGGGTTAGATACCTAATATGACATACAATTTTAAGTCAACAGCTTCACATCTATGCATTAACCACTCAGAAGATATGCACAACCATTTCCTATTCACAGCCTTCTGTAGTTTGTATAAGTATGTTACACATGTTCCTGAAATGTCCAGAATGGCGTGCATCATTAGAACAACAATTGCAATCATGCTGTGACTTGAAGCATTTGAAAGTTACATTAAACTTTGTTCTACAATGTATAATGTCTCAGTGTTTTCACAGAAATTAATATCCACACCTTATAAATTTCTAGTTCATATAGCTACATGACAAATCCTTAATGTCAGAAAGTACTCAGACATCCAAAAGTGAATAATGTATTGTAAGGATAAGCTTTAGTTTTTCTAGCAACTGGACTTTACTTTAAGCCCCAACCTATTTGTAGCTCACGTCTGCAAATCACACTAGATGTTGTCAGTCTCTGTCTTGTTTAAATGAAGTACTGTTTGCACTTAAAACTTTACTGATAGCTAAAGTGTGCTCCATATACCTTTTAAAATACTGAATAAGACTTGTGTCCAGGACTAGAGTATTTCTATTTCGTACATGTACATATAGTCAATCTATCCTGTATATGTTTGTGGGCCATTTACTACCTTCATTTGTTTTCTAAAATGATCTTACATTTTATGGAGTAATTTGAGGAGCAGTAGCTGGAAAGATGTCATCAGTCATGTCATCAATGTAGTTATTTGAAATGTCATCAGTCATGTCATCAATAATGTCATTTAATATGTCATGAGTGATGTAATATGTGAGATCATAAGCGGTGCATGGCAGAGGAGCAAGTTATAGTTAGCTCATTAAACTATAACTGGTGAATTTCAGTGTTTTTATGTTTTTTAAATGTTAACTACAATGTCACTTTACCCCTTGGTATTTTCAGTACCTTTCTAAGGTTTTTTTTTAAATGCACGTTAAGATCTTATTACTATACCTAACTATAACTTCAATTTACTCTTTGTTTTTTCAGTTAGTATATATATATAAAAAACACAGTGGTGGTTATCACTGTGCAGTTATGGTTCCGCCACACTCTTTTGCTTTGCTAATAAGTTTGGAATCTTTTGACGAATCTTCATGAAATTTTCCAAACCCAAAGTTCATCCATCTCAGCTCTTTCATGGAAATGATCATAGTGATCTGTAAAGCAGATCCCAAGAAAAATGAGGGGGTACAAAAAAAAATTCCCATGTCATTTTCCCTTAAGACGTTTGGGAAGTAAAAGATGACCGAACGGAATTATGCCATATTTTGTATTTAGTTACAACTTTACACCGGAAAGCATGCTTTTCATTATTTGGGGTAAATTTGTTCAGTCATTTTTGAGAAATTTGCATTTAAAGGGGTGCTTGGTGTTGTCATGAAGTGGTTTAATAGATAGTGATGGGGGAGTGGCCTGAACCAGTGCAGAGGGGATGTCTTAACGGTGAACTTCCATACTGGGACCCTCGCCTAGCCCAGCTGAGGCAGGCCTCTGTGATTTTCACTGACGTCGGCTGGCAGCAGAGCTGCGAAACAGTCAGGGGGGTCGCCCACAGCATGCGAAGCTGGAGAAGCTGAGTGACCGGAGCCACTCATGCAGCCTGAGGTAGTGGCCCAGTGAAGAGATGACAACAGCCTTCTTGCAACCTTGCAGATGCCTATTATAATTGGAAGCAATGTTGCACCTTGCGTATGCCAGAGACCTGAAGAAGAGTGTGTGCAAGTGCATGACTCAAGAGCAAGCAAAGCGGTACTCCTGGAGACCGCATTAGCTAAGCGCTCGCTCTGTGCTACTTGAGACACGGGGCAGAGTAATGCGGAGAGCTGTGCTGCCCTCCCAGGAGTTGCTGCTATATCGCTTTGGCCTCGTGTTTTTTGAGGCCCTGTGTGCCTGGCCTGTGGAGGAATATTTGCTGGCACTCCCCAGGGAGTATAAATGAATCTGGGTGCCCCCGTTCATGCCAGGCACCTCCTGCTCGACGCTTTGACCCTATGTAAGTGGGAACCACGGAACACCGCAGTACGAAGGCCCCTGGTGACCTCATCTTCTCTAAGGCACCCCCTTGTCCAGTAGGGCTGTCCGGGGACCATTAATGAGGACTACTTAAGGAAGGCAGATGTTGTCTGAGTGGCACCGCAAGAGGAGCACAATTGACCCTGAGTGTCATTGACCATTGGTACAGGCCTGGGTGCTACCATTTTTTCTCCCCTACCCCCCCGCGATCATTGCCGGAGAGCTATGGGGTGACTGCGGCCTTGGAATGTTGAGCCTTGACAATTTAGGCCCCGTAAGCCGGGCAGTCAGAAATGGATAGGCTATTTCTGGGGCTATTCATGACAGGAGCTTGCCTCGGGCATGCAGAGAGGATAGGACTCCCCACTGCATGGACAAGTCACTATAGCTGCAAAGAGAGGTGATGCTTGGTCCACCAAAGAGGACTTGTCAACTTGCCTAGGGGAGCTCCATGATAACATTTCTAACATGGTGGTGACACAATTGCAAGCTCTGAAGGCAGACCTAGCCTTTGGCCTCTCGGAGGTGGCAAAGGAACTCCAGCAACTGGGGTATCGGGTGGCGACCAATGAGGGTGACATAGTTACTATGAGCCAGGAGGTTAACAAACTGCAGGATTCTCAGTCGAAGATGAAAGAGGACACCAGGGTATTGTAGGATAAGTGTGTGGATCTGGAGGATTGCTCAAAAAGCGATAATGTGCACAATGTCCCGGAGCGAGAAAAGGGGGAATAACTTTGTGGACTACTGTAAATCCCATTTCTAATCCATGCTTAAAGCTGATTCCAAGCACAATATCCCCATCATCCGAGCACATAAAGTAGGAACCCTCCGAGACTCATCTAGAGCTCACCCACGAGATATCATAGCCAAACTGGGTTCATCCCAAATCAAAAAAGCCATAATGAGGAAGACCAGGAAAGCGGATGCAGTCACCTTTCGAAATCATGCAGTGGACCTTTCCCAGGATATATCTCCGGTGACCCTTAACAGACGATGCATACTTGCTTCAGTGATTGTGTGTTGGACCTGACACCCTTGGTGTGGTTTTCCCCCAACTTTTTGCCTTCCAGTCTCCTGTTTGTGGCGACTTCGTTTTTGCTGGCCTTAGGACTCTGCGCACTTTATCATAGCTAACCAGTGCTTGTGCTCTCTCCTTTAAACATGGTAACATTGACTTATACCTAATTGGCACATTTAATTTACTTGTAAGTCCCTAGCAAAGTGGTGCTACATGTACCCAGGGTCTGTAAATTAAATGTCGCTAGTGCGCCTGCAGCACTGATTGTCCCACCCACTTAAGTATCCCTTTAAAAATGTCTCAGGCCTGCCATTGCAGCTGGTGTGCGCTGTTTTAAACTGCCATTTTGATATGACAAAGTAAATCTTTTGCCAGGCCTAAACCTTCCTAATACATTTAAGTCACCCCCAAGGTAGGGCCTACACAGCCCAGAGTGAAGGGTGCAGAGTATTTAAAAAGCTGGACATGCACTTTTAAGTTTTACATGTACTGGTAATGAAAATCTCCTAAATTCCTTACGCTACTGAAGGCCTACATCTCCCATAGGCTAACATTGAGATTCCTTATTACATTTAATAAGTGATAACTTTCAATTGGGAGCAGGTATACAGTTCGAGTGTGGTTTCTAAAGAATTGTAATTTAAAGCCCTCTTTAATGCTAAAGTCGGATTTTAAGTCACAATTCTGAAAAGGCTACTTTTAGAAAGCTTTTTTTACATAACACGCGGTTCCTTTTGGGAAAATATTTGTATACTTGAATAAACGAAAGCATAATCGCATAAAAATACAAATATGATAGGATGCAGTCAGGGACGACTCAACACTGAGACCACACGCAAGTAATGATTCAAAACAGAATGGCAGTTGCGATGTTACTTAGTATATATTGATCAAAGACATATACATAATATAACATGTCCCATGTGAAACGCAACCCAAGAGGAAATTATACAGAAAAAACGACCATATAAATTTATAAGAATATAAATGAAAAATCAAATAAACAAGGGTTTCCAACACGAAAGACAAACAACATCAATTTGGTTTATACAAAGGTTTCAAACCAACCCTTCCATTTGAAGGATTGGGGTATACAGTTTGTTTGATAATGTCAACGACGTTTCGACCCACTCGTAGCCGGCATCCTCGCTGATGACACAGGACCTCACATTGTAGCCTCACAACTCCTAGGAATCGTTGAGTGAGCCAGACTCGATATGGGACTCCGCAACTAGGATTTAATGTTCTTTGCTCAGTAGGTCTAACTGGGTCCCTGAGCCTCATTGCTGTTAGCCTGAACTTATGACTTTGTTCTGGTCTGGCGCAATTAGACAACCACAGTTGGCACTTTGTGCTTTTGGCTCTATTTTCACTTAAATCTTTAAAATTGCATATGTCCGCTACTACTAATTGGGTTTATGCTGTTTTGGTGTCAAGTAATTTATTGCATTTTGCTCTATTTCCTGTGCTGTGTTTCACTTGATTGCTGTTTCAAGTGCTGCAGAAATACTTTACACATTGCCTCTGAGTTAAGTCTGACTGCTTTTGTACCAAGCTACCAGAGGATTAAGCACAGGTTAATTTGGGGTTGCTTGTGTTTCACGCTGACAGAGATTGTGGTTGCTGCTTGAGTACCGTTTCACCCCCATCAACAAGTAACACAATTTCCAACATTGGTGTTCAGCGGTTGGATTAGTACTTGTGTTTGTGAAGTGCTATAAAGTGATTTTGTGTTACACTAAAATCCCAGATAGATATTTGTTACTAATTTGAGTTTTTAAATTCTCCTTGATTGGCTTTTTTGCTTTTTCCTAATTCATTCTCATTCTACCTAAGTGTCTGTAGCTGCACCTGCAAGAATGGAATTTTAGCTTGCCAACCTGGATATTGCACTGTGGTTGAGCTCAAGCAGTTCTGCAAGGAAAAGGGGCTGCCAAACAAGAAGGGCACCAAGACGTTGGAGCTTCAGAAACCACTGAGGGCCTGGATGGAGGTCCACCAGTCACTGACAATAACAGAGGATGGGAATGAATAGGATGATATGGATGAACAGGAGCAGGGCCTGGATACCAGCTGGGATGTAGCAATCTGGGGAGGGGTTGACTTATCTCCTGAATAGGAACTCCCTGCCAGAGTGGGAAGCAGTGTATCCTCGCATGGCCTGTCACCACAGGAGCTGTCAGACTGGAAGGCAGAGAAGGAGCTTCAGTTGCAAATGGCAAACTCAAGATGGAGGAGAGACTAGCCTTAGAGCGACTGGGTCATGAAAGGAGCCTCAGAGAGCTGGACCTTGCAGCCAGACAAGCAGAGTCCAGCAATCATGTTGGCAACATACCCACAGTGTCCTTTGGAGACAAAAGGGTCCACATTCCCAAGGATCGGGTACCTAACTTTATTATGGGCGATGGTATTGGTAAGTATTTTGAAGCCTATGAGGTTGTTCTGAGGATGAATAGGGTCTATAAATACATTTAAATTAAAACCTACCTGCTACCTTGCCACCTGCCGCCTTGGTGCTTGCAGCTCTACTCCTGATCACAGGATCCCAGACTCCCCTGCGCCAATCCAGATGCTACTCTCCTGCTGGTAATACTATTACCCAGCATGAGAGTAGGGTCGGGATTAGGAGGAGCTGGCTGATTTTATGCTTCAACAGGGATGGGGCGCCTGTGCCAGCATCTCTCCATGCACCAGTCTGGTGACATATAAGAGTGCATGGTGGTTTCACCATCCTAAGCCAGCTGGCCAAACTGTCATGCACACTTGCAGTGCCTACCACTGTAAGTGTCCTCCATGCTTGTTTTGGCCCTGCCCCAAAAACTCGGCTCAGCGCCGGCTCTTGTCCAGAAAACAAAATGATAATAAAACTGCTTTATTATCATTTTATTTTACATTATTTAATGCTGCTGAGGTAGTAGGGTGACGCTCCTCCGCCATAACGGAGGAGCCACTGCTGGACATATACCTAATGTAGGAAGGGGGACCCTACTGGCCCTGGGAAAGGGGGAAGGGATGAGGTTCACCTCCATGAAGGACATCATTATCAGAAAGTATGGTCTCACCCCCAGAGAAGTTAAAGCAGAAATTTAGCGACAGACCGAAGCTGGCCAATCAGTCTTGGGTGGATTGCATGGATTCCTTTTGCAAGGCACTGGATGGTTGGTTGAAGGGTAGTTAAGTGAAGGATTACTAGGGGCTGTGCAATTTGATTGCTAGAGAACACATGTTCAGTCCTTGTTTTGCAGTTCTGCGCAACGACTTGATTGATAGCAAGCTCACTGACCCCAGAGAGCTTGCCAAGGAAGTGGACCCCTGCTCAATACCAGGGTATACAAGGAGGTATACTGGGGGAGAATCACCACAAAGGTGGACAGGGTTCCCACCAGAAGAAGGAGGGGAGACAAACATAAAAATCAGTAGTTCTCTGAAGGTCCCTAAAATAGTTCCACAGGTCAGGATTCCCAATCCCCACATGAGCAGAAGAAATAGTTCTCTAACCATAAGTCCTCAGGTAAGGCTCCCCCAAAGAGCTATGAGTGCCAACAAGTTGGGCACTACAAGGGGGATGGGGGTGCAAAGGGTCCCAAGAGGGCACAGCCTACCGCTGGTGAGCAGACACTGGGGCTGGCTAGTGTAGGGCTTGGGGAGGCCCTAGTTAGTGTGAGGGATACTGCAAATGTTACCCTAGTGTCCCTGGGTGATGGAGAGATGGTGATGAAAGGCCCATATGCCTAGCAACACTATGAAATATAGGCAGCGGGTCACCATCAGTGGGCAGAGGGTTGAGGCTCTGAGAGACACAGGAGCCAGCATGACAACCGTTAGGAGTCATCTAGGGTTCTCAGAGCAGGTAGCCCCTAATGTAGTCCACCAGGTAGTAGTAGCTGACAACCATGAGAGTCACTATCCAGTGGCTCTGGTACCTTTTGAATGGGGGGTCTCAGGTTCCTTGAGGGTAGCTGTGAGTCCATCCATGCCTGTGGATTGTCTGCTTGGTAATGACCAGGAGCACACCATCTTGAAAGAGGTGGAGCTCTGGGCCCACCTGGGGATGTTGGGGTTGCCTGAGTGGGTTTGCCTGACCACACATCCATGGTCGCCCAAGAGGGTAGTCAAGGGGACCTGGAGCCTGGAAGAATGGCCCAGGTACCTGTCAAGAAGGGGAAGGGAAAGGGGAAATGGAAACCCGCTCTTGGAATTCCCATGGTCCGATAGGAGACGAGCCTGAGGGCAAAGCCTCCAGAGCCCACAGAGGGGAACATTGCCACCTTGGAAAACCTACCTTGACTGGCCAATTGGCAGAAAGAAATAGGTCCAACCAGGGAGGAGTTCTGCAGAATGCAGAAGGAGTGCCCTACTCTGGAGGGCTTACAGCAGCAAGTCAAGGCCCAGACAGATGGTGACACCTCTGGTGCTCACCTGATTTACTGGGAGAATGGTCTCCTGTATAGCAAGCCTAAGATTCCTGAGCCTTGTGCAACCCATGTGTTGGTGAGCCCCCTGTGCTACAGGGCGTTCCGGTTGAAACTAGCTCATGACGTACCCTTGGCAGGCCATCTGGGGCAATACAACGCCTTTGGCTTATTGGCCCAGAATGAAGATTGCCTCCAATACATTCTGCAGGTCATGCACCACTTGCCAGGCCAGTGGGAAGTCAGGAGGGAAGCACATAGCTCCCCTGGTTCTCCTTCCAGTCGTTGGCACCCCCTTTGAGATGGTGGGCACCAACATTGTTGGGCCTCTGGACCCCAAGATAGACCTGGACAACAGGTTCATCATGGTCTTGGTGGATCATGCCATCCGATACCTGGGGGCTATCCCCTAGAGAACAGTGACTGCGCCTGTGGTGGCCAGGGCAGAGATGGGCATATTTACCTGTGTGCGGTTCCACAAGGAGGTAGTATCCAAACGTGGTACCAACTTCATGTCAGCATACATGAAATCCATGTGGGATGAGTGTGGGGTAACATATAAGTTCTCCACACCCTATCATGCCCAAACAAATGGGCTTGCTGAGAGGTTCAACAAGACCCTTAAAGGTATGATCGTGGGTGTAAGGAAATGCCTCTATTCATATGGTCAAACCCGAGTTTTTGGACTAATGCTGCTGGTATTTTGACTCCGAGAGTGCACTAAGACCTGCTAACCAGACCTCGGTGAATGTGCTGGGTCACTGACATGGTAAGCAAAAATATCAATTACTACAATATTGTGCTTCTACGCTCATAATGATAAGTACAGAAATATCGGGAAAAAATATACTGGACACTAATATAGTCTAAAAATAGACTAAAATATCATTTTTTACTATAAATAGATTTTAAAGTTGTACATGTTAAATATTGTAATATATAATTTTAATATAGTGTAAATTAAATATATTCCACTAATATTTAACACTATATACATCAATATACACATATATAAACACACACTCCTATATGTGCTTGTATTTATAAAATAGTATATATATATATATATATATATATATATATATATATATATATATATATATACTATTTTATAAATACAAGCACATATAGGAGTGTGTGTTTATATAAGTGTATATTGATGTATATAGTGTTAAATATTAGTGGAATATATTTAATTTACACTATATTAAAATTATATATTACAATATTTAACATGTACAACTTTAAAATCTATTTATAGTAAAATATATATATATATAGTGTAATATAAATATTACCAATATTTATTTGACATTGTATTTCTTTTTGTAGATTTTAAATGTATTACTATGAAAATATATATAATTAATAAAAACATTTATTTTATGTTATATTAATTTTTTTATTCTTTAAATTTATTAATGTGTGAACATATATATTTATATATGTATTTATACTAATAAATTAAAAGAATTATTAACATTAATATAATGTAAACTAAATCATGTTATTAATTGTCACACTATATATATATAAAACATACATACACAATATAACCAGAAAAAATATCAAAATTGAATAGGAAAAAATATATTAATTAATGTAGACACTAAATAAATTATAAAAAAATGAAAAATTACAAAAAATTACAAAAAATCCTATAAACATGAAAATAAATTTAAAAATCAAATCAAATAATATAAAATATACAAAATGAAATCAATGCTGTAAACTCTATTTAACCAACATTATGAAAACTATTGGAGTATTACAGCCTTATTATGAATTTGGTGGTCCGACTGCCGTAGTACTGCATCCGCCCCTGCCACAGCCCATGTCGCTGGTGGTCCAAAGACCGTCGTATTACGAGCAGACCATGGGGTTGGCAGTGTGCAGGCAGTGATCTTGCAGCAGTGGTGAGTTATTTTCCTAAATATATCAATGCCTGTGTGTGCATTTCAACTGCAGATGTGTCGGGTGCACACATGCGCATGATATATGTGGAAAAATACCATATACTCATTACCGTGGTTCAGCCCATATATGGGCAGTCCTGGTAATGGGTATATGGTACGAAAATGACTCAACACGTAATAACGCCCTAAGGGGGAGATTTACTAAGATTTTGCGCAAAAGTGACGCAAATCGGCGAAAAATCTTTTATTCCCTATTTACTTTCCAGCGCTAAACTTGTTTAGTGCTGGAAATAACGGAAAAGTAATGCATTACTTTGCGCCATGGGGGCGTACCAAGGGTGGAGCATGGGCATTCCCATGCAACCACCCAAGGTTTCTCATGCTAAACCCAATTAACTAAATAAAGTAGATTGGGTTTAGCATGAGAAAACTGTGCCCTTTTCAAGTAGGCGCACGGAAGGAGAAATGCTTTCATTTCTCCTTCCTTTTCTGACTGCATGCGTGCTGCACTGTGCAGCATGCATACAAAGTGGGAAAAACTTTCCATGTGTCTGGACATCGTATTTTGTACAGGAAGTGTATCCTTCCTGTACAAAACATATGCTAGACTAATGCACACACCCTAGCACTATGGCGCTAAGGTGTGTGCATAGAGCTCGGCAGCTGTAATGAGCACCGGCGAAAGGGAAATGGGAGGAGAGATCCATATCTTTGAAGATATGGCACTCTTCTGCTCCCTCCCTATCGCGCAATGCAGCGCAGCCTCGCGGGGGCTGCTGCATGTTTTTTTTGTAAATCTCCCCCTTAGAATATTAAATATTCTATGCCCACTATAGTTTGTGCAACGGTAGGGAAAGTGTTGGATTTCGGAGGGGTAAAATTTACTATTCCAATTCCTGTATATGCAATAGTAGAGAAAGCATTGGATTTTGGAGGGGTAAAATTTACCATTCCCCCTCCAATATGGGCAGCAGTAGGTAATGCGTTGGACTTGGGGGGGGGGTAACATTTACTATTCCCACTCCAAACAGCACAACAGTAGGGAAAGTTTTGAACTTCGAAGGGGTTAAATTTACTATTCTCACTCCAGTCTCTGAAAAAGTTGGGGAAGCCTTGCATTTCAGAGGAGTACTATTTACTATTCCCACTCTAAACAGCGCAACAGTAGGGAAAGTGTTGGACTTTGGAGAGGTCAAATTTACTATTTCCACTCCAGTCCGTGAAACAGTAGGGAAACTGTTGGATTTCTGAGGGATTAGATTTGCTATTCCCACTTCCAATAGCGCAAGGTAGGGAAAATGTTGAAAAGCAAAGAGGTTAGTTTTACTATTTCTGCTGCAATCTAAACAAGAGTAGGGAAAGTACTTCACTTCAAACACATTGCATATATAAGGGACACCTTTAATGTAGAAAAAATATTAAACTCTTAATATAAAAATTAGTAATTAACATAAATATATATGTGTGTCCATATATATATATACACCTTAAGAGGACATGACGGATAATGTCTCACTATGAGTATGCATTCCGAATCATTAATTTTTAATCATTAACATCAATAAGCACTTTATGATCCTAGTAGTGTATACAGAATCAAAGGATCCCAGGCTTATATACTTAGCCGAATGCACTTTAATAGACAATTAAGCATTAGAATCATGCACCGATAACTAAAGTTACCGTTGGATACTTTGCACTCCCAGTACTGTATATGAAGTCATATATTTTTATACTTAGCAGAATGCACTTTAACACATGATTAAGCACTTCAACTATACAGGAGTTCCTGTTAATATCCTAATAGCAGTTTTAATATTCTCAGGCGTGTAAATAGATGTTATGTTGTAAGAATCTAAACCTCTAATTGTTTATGCTACTATGGCATGAATATGAATATCAAAAGAAACTCAACCCCCACCCCCCTCGTTAGTACATTTACAAACAGCAGTTTTGGATATCATATACTTTATAAGATTTGATCGGTCTTCCATCTGTTTTATTGTGAAGCTTCAACCTGTAAACACTTCTCTCAATAATCCCTACTCTCAGTTAGTAATCTTCCCTAAGACATTGTGATTGTTTTTATTCTTGTACCTCGGAGTAAGAGCAAAAAATCCCCACAAGCCCCTCAACATTCCCCTCCTGAGAGCTGAGGACGTACCAATTGTTCAATATTTGTAATTGTCTTCAAAGACATTGGAGAGTAGAAAATATGGGAGGAAAGCATGTTTGAGTTTCATATTTGTATATTTTACAGTGTATGTTTACAAATTAAAATTGGGCAGTTTGTAACATCGTTGTCACTCATGAAAAAAAGTGGTACTTTACCAACAATGAAAGTGACATGACAAATGGAGTAAATGGAAAATTATCTAATACTGCATCACATACTGTTACTTGACACCTAGGGGCTGGGATAAAGTATGTGGGGTTAGATACCCATCATTATTAATTTATGAGAAGAGTATCTTGTGTAGCAAAGAATATAGAAAAAATGCAAAAAATGCAAAAAATGTAAAAACATAAAAAACGTGTGTTTGTCCTTTTAAATTGAGGTGGTGATTTTGGAGGGAGTTTTCCCTTTAAAAACGTTGTCGAGGGGCGTGACTTGGTGAGCCAAGATGGCAGTCACACTCTGAGAGTGATCCAGACCCCTCTGCAATCCGCCGTTATCCTGAACCTCCAGTACACATCATTCAGCGAAGGCACCGCTACCATTAGGGTGTCTGCATCTATGGCAGTCCTGATCCCCTGACCAAATGCCCACCGGAGCAACAGAGGCAGCTGACGGTCACCCCCAGGGCAAAGAGGGCTGCGACAAAATGGCGGTTGACTGACCTGTGCCTGGAGGGCCTGCTGGGTGATGGCCGTGGAGGTCCCGGAGCCCCTGCCACCCGACTGATGCTGTGTGGATGGGACTCTGACCTTGTGCCTGCCGAGAGTGACCTCCGAGACTGCCCAGTGCTCTGGTGTTCCGACGGCAGCCGATCAGCTCAGAACGTGCAGGAGGATCCCTGGTGAAGCCTAAGGTGAGGAAAGGGCACCAACGATCAGCAGCGCAGCCACCGCACCACTTTATGTGATGGCGACGACCCCCAGTGGTTGGATTGCGGCTGGCCGTGGTCTGCCTATGGGGTGCTCGACCTGCGATAGGCAGGACACCTCGCGTGGGCCTGGTGGCGCCTCGGCCTGTGGATTGGGCGCGGGTGCCTTCCGATGAGCGGCGTGTGACCTGCCTGCCTGTGATGAGCGGCGTGTGACCTGCCTGCCTGTTAGCAGACCTCACCCCTTCCAATCCGAAGGCAGTGTGTGCAGCTATTCTCCGGCCCGCGATCGGCGGGACCTCTCGCCCCCCGCTGGGACTGACAGCCGCCAAAGGGGCTGGGCGGTTCACAGGTCTTTTTTCCCCTCAGTTTGGGAGACTCGGTGGGCCAATGAAGTGAGGTGAGGTGAACCCTTGAGGCCTCAGGGCGACACCTGTACCACCCCAGGGCCCTGAAGCTGTGGAAGCAGCCAACCTGAGACCAGCAGGGTGCCCCAGGCGAACCATTGCTCCATAAAGTATAGCCACTCTAAACAGGAGCAGCAATTACCGTGAGGGGCGGATGGTGATCGGTTTGCGGTCGGCGGACTCGTGCATCCACCCATGAAGGAGGCCTCCCTCTCTCTTGGAACCTGGTCAGCCATGTGAGCCTGCTTCTGTGTCCTGGGGGGCGAGCTGACAGAGGCCACGAGTGCCTGTGAGGGCTGCCTACCCCAGGGCGCACATGGCATACAAGAAGAAAGGTACTGCATTGGCTTGTGGCATGGGGTGTGAGCCCGGGTCCGACCTGATGGGAGACCTTACTGGGACCGGCGGTCCAGTAAGAGTGGATACACCACTGCTTAGCCCCCGCTCAGTGAAGGAGGGCACTGTGATGCTGCAGTTCACATACAAGTGACCATACACTCCTGTAAATCACTGGTTAAAGGCCCGGCCCTCTATCACCTGCTTTGCATTTTTTCCACTCTCTGATCGCTGGACTACCTACACCAACAATTGGGTCTGAACTCTGTGACAGGGTTGGCTCTGACAACCTGACCTTCGCCTGGGCTCGCCTCGGGCGGTAGATCCATCTCACTCAGCTGGGCCAGCCGGTGCTCCAGTGACCTGAACGGGGGGTGTGGTGCAGGATTCGGCTGACCCCCCCTTTGGGTGTTCGGTCCACCATGGGGAAAGACAAAGGAGCGAGGGCCTGTCCGACACAGACCCGAATGGATCAGTACACACTCAATGGCCTCACCCAAGGTGAGACTGCGCCCTCCACGACCGTTCGCCCTGAAGGAGACCTGGCTACCATATTACAGGCCATCAAGACATGTTAAGAGTCTATGGAGACCAAGATCAGAGAGGTGCGCGTGGATATGACCCTCATCCGCCAAGACATCCGCAATGCAACTGCCTGTGTAACGGCAGCGGAATCCCGCCTTTCAGAAGTTGAAGATGGCATCTCAACACTAATCAAATCAAAAAGATCTTTATTCGGTTACAATTAAGATAACCATAAAAGCACAGTTATGCATTTCAATAATATACACACACAATACTATAGCTAAGATCATATAATAGATTTGCGACATTTAAAAATATTTTTTAAAACGCAGAGACTGCGGCAATAACATAAACAACATCCAAAAGTTGCAGTGCCAATAATGCAGGGCGACATTGTTTCAAGCCAAATTTCTGTAACATGGGGACAATCCACCTTTTTCTAGGTTTAATATAGTACTTACAAAAAAACAATATATGTATAGTTGACTGTGTGGAGACCCCATCACATGGACACTTACATAAATCTTTAGACCAGTCATTCGGTGTAGGAAAACTTAGTGATCGGTATAAAATATTCAGCCTAAAACGGGTCAACAGAAATCGATCGTAATCGCCCATAGTTAATGTAATATATGGCTGAATACTAACAGTCGACAGTGAAAGTTGGTGGGCTTGGACTGTTAATTTTTTCACTTCGTTTATAGCTCTTCTTTCTCCCAGATAACAGATGCATTTAGCTTTAAAATCTTTCCTGGACACATTGCTCATAGTAAGCGGCTCATTAAAATATTCACTGTGCCCAATTCCAGTTAAAAACACTTTAACATACTGTATCCATCTAATGTTTCTGACCCCGTCCAATCCTAAAGCATCGGTTAAAATAAGACGATTAAATTAAAATTGGTTTCATCTGTTGTCCATATTTTATGCCATAAAAGTACTGGCTGTATCTTAATCAAATCTTCGAGATACGGCATGCCTAATTCTGAGTGGCAGATATAATTTGCTGTACTGTCAGCAACTGCCAAAAGAAATTTAAGAACAAATTTTCCGCAGTCTGCAGGGCATTTACCTCCGCATATCCCCAAACTCCAGCTCCGTAGGTGGCAATTGCCACACATTTCGCCTTGTAAATACGTAACAATTCCACATGGGGTCGCCTGCCTAACTTACGACTGAAGTTGGAAAGTGCCATCAATGACTTAATGAACAACAACCATCTCGTTATAACAGTCTGGGTCCAAGTTCCTGACTTATCAAAAAGGATCCCCCAGGTATGAAAACATTCTAGCGCTTGCAATGGATTTTGAGTCTATAAAGAGGGATTTTACCCTTTTGTTAACACCCTCCCCACAGTACATTGTAAACGTTTTGGAACAGTTAATCTTAAGCCCCAGACTTAACATAAAATTTGAAAAGGAGTTGACCACCCTTTGAAGGGCGAACGGGGTGCGAGCCATTACCCCGCGTCGTCCGCGTATAATAGTGCAGGGATAGGTCGCCTCTCTACAGTGGGCAAATCTCTACATTCCTTGACCAAGACAGATTCAAGATTATTTATATATAGTGTAAAGAGGAATGGGGCAAGGACACAGCCTTGCCTCACTCCTCTTGAAACGCTAAAGTGCTTAGTGCATTCACCACCCTTCCCGAACCGGACCCTCGCCCTTGCCCCTGAATATAGCTGCCTCAAGAAGGTAATTATTAAAACATCCATGCCCATGTTCTCTAAAATTTGCCATAGCTTATTGTGAACAACACAATCGCAAGCTGCTGTTAGGTCAACAAAAATCATAAAAAGTCTGCCCCCTTTTGCTCTGGTAACCCGAACGGGGGGTGTGGTGCAGGATTTGGCTGACCCTCCTTTGGGTGTTCGGTCCACCATGGGGAAAGACAAAGGAGCGAGGGCCTGTCCAACACAGACCTGAATGGAGCAGTACACACTCAATGGCCTCACCCAAGGTGAGACTGCGCCCTCCGCGACCGTTCGCCCTGAAGGAGACCTGGCTACTATATTACAGGCCATCAAGACATGTTAAGAGTCTATGGAGACCAAGATCAGAGAGGTGCGCGTGGATATGACCCTCATCCGCCAAGACCTCCGCAATGCAACCACCCGCCTTTCAGAAGTTGAAGATGACATCTCAACACTAAAAATACAAGTGAAGCAACTTCTATCCCACACATCTGACCTCCATAGACGGGCTGAAGACGGAGAAAATTGTTCCCGCAGGAACAATCTCCGCCTGGTCGGCCTTCCTGAGAGCACAGAGCCCACTCAAATCAATACCTTTATTGAAGACTGGATCGGATCTTGGATGCCCGCGGACACCTTGTCTTCCTGGCTTGTTATGGAGTGGGCCCACCGCGCTTTCGCTCCTAAACCGCCGCTGTGAGCCCCACACCGGCCAATAATTGTGAGGATCCTCAATTTTCGAGACTGTGATGCCATCCTGCAAGAGGCCCGCTCTCGATCAGAACTACTCCACAAAATGGCAAGATCATGATCTTCCCTAACTACACAAAGGAAGTGCAGGCCCATAGAAGGTCATGCACCCACGTAAAACAATCTGCAGCCCCTCAATATGCCCTATAGACTCCACTTCCCGGCACACCTCAAAGTGATTTTCCAAGGCAAATCCTACTTCTTTGATACACCAGAGGCGGCCTGGACCCGGGCAACTGAAGAATGCCCCCTCTGTCCAGCGAAGGATGCCCCTGTGGCGGATCCTCAGAAGGGGTCACTAGGGAGTGCACCTGCAGCCTCCCGTAGGTGACGCGCTGGGTCCTGTAGAAGACAACGCCCTTGGAGCGGCAACTGCCTCGCCTACTGGCTCCCCCCAAGAGAGAGGTGGATCGCCTGGACTCCGAGAGAACTCAAGCGAACTAGACCTGGCAGCCGAAGCGGGTCCCAGTAACTCTCCAAAGCCTAGCTCTGTTGAAACTGACCTGTCACGCAGCCCCCAAATCTAAATCCAAGTACTTCCACTGTAAAAATTCGATCTGGAGGAACACTAATCCTTGAACACTGAGGGGCTCAGCATGTAGCCCTAAACCATGCCCCATAGCTAACTGGTTCACACTTTAAACCTTGTTTATTGGGTGACAGATGGTTCATTTGGGGAAGTATGGGGAGGGGGGTTGGTTGGGGTTTTCGATTGGGACTGTTTTCCCAGCTCTCAGTTGTGTTACCTTGTTTTACTGCAACACTGTGCACCACATCCAAGATCCTCCCATGGGCGGTCCATGTAACAACCCCGAACGTACCCAGATTCCCCAGGGCCCAACTGCTTGGTCCACCTAAGCTCTCCAGATCACTGGGCTCATGCACCACCACTCTGTTACAATGCCACGAACTTGCGGGGGGTGAACCCCTGAGAGTCCTTTCATGGAATGTTAATGGCCTTTTAGATAAAATCAAACAGACATAGATTTTAAAGTACACCCGAAGGGTCAACCCTGATGTCCTACTACTGCAGGAGACACACCTGATGGGAAATCGATGTCCCTTTCTGCTGAGTCAGGGATTCGACAGGGTATGGCACTCCGGGTTTTTCTATGGGGCTCGGGGAATGGCAATCCTCTTGCGGTGCTCTTTCCCCTTCATGCCAACTCAGACAGTTGATGACCCTCAAGGCTGTTTTTATCATCCTCACAGGTACCCTTGGGGACTCCACTGTCAACCTGATGTTGTTGTATGCCCCTCCGGCACACCTAAAGCCCGCCCTTCGGGCCGCGATGGGGACATTATCCACCCTCCCTCAGGGTCTGACTGTAATTCTGTCCCGGAACCCACTAGAGATTCCACAGGTGCACCATCTTCCCACAGAAAGCTGGGTCCAAGCATCTTGGGGATTGGGCCTCCACACTGGGCCTGTGCGAAGTTTGGCACATCTGGCACCCTAAAACACTACAATACATGCACACTTCTGCTGCGCATCACACCCACTCCAGCATTGACCTCATTTATATGCCTTCCCCAGACTGTCGGGCTGTTTCTGAGATCCAAATCCTGGCGCATGGAGTGTCAGACCACTCCCCGCTCCTCCTACAGGTAGGGGGCCCCACGGGACCTTAACGACCCCTATGGCGACTAAATGCCTGGTTCCTTCAGAATCAAGATTATAGGAAGGGAATCGGGGAGGAGCTGAACAACTACTTTCACACCAACGAGGGCTCAGTGCAATGTCAGGGCACGCTCTGGGAGGCAGGCGAAGCCACGATCCGGGGATATGCCAAAGGGTTCCTCAAACATAGACGGCAAGCCCAAGATCGCCAGCTTTCTCAACTCGAGGCCAGGGCCCTCCGTCTGGAAATGACGACAGCCTTGGTGGGAGACGAGGCGCAATGCCGACAACTACAACTAATACACAAAGATATTTACTTCGAATCTGTCAAAGTGATTTGGAGGTCCTCAGTGGCCCGGGTCTATGGTTGGGGAGATAAGAATGGCAAATTGATTCATTGGCTCGCTACTCATCACCTGGCCAACCGGATAGTCCCCGAAATCTGCAATGCACAGGGACAAGTTTCTCGTACTCCTGCAGCAATTGTGCAGACCTTCGCGAACTACTATAAGGTGCTTTATTCAGCAAACCACTCACATACGCCACGTAGTAGCTCCCCTTTTTTACAGAACTTTACCCTTCTGTGGCTCTCAAAGACAGAAATTAAAGCCATGGACGAACCTATCACAGCTGAAGAAATTGGTGAGGCAATTTCCTCACTCACTACCCACAAGACCCCTGGCCCTGATGGGTTTCCCACGGAGTATTACGCAGCATTCCAAGAGATCCTAATCCTACGACTCCACGCCCTGTTTGATGAAGCTATAGAAAATGACACTTTCCCCTCTGACATAGGTACACCCACCATTGTGGTCATACCTAAAGTTGACCCTCCCCCGCCTTTTTGTGCTCAATATCACCCAATCTCACTCATTAACACTGAGATTAAAATCTATGCAACAATTCTCACCACCCGTATGAAACGAGTGCTCCACACCCTTATAAATCCTGACCAATGTGGCTTCATGCCACACCGCAGCACAGGCCACTGTCTAAGACACCTACATGTAGTCCTCACCTACCGTAGCCTCCTTTCGCCATACTTGGCCCTAGTGCTGCTCGATTTCAAGAAGGCCTTTGACATGGTTGACTAGCATTACCTGGGGAATGTGTTGGAGAGGGCAGGCTTTGGCCCCCACTACCGGAAAATGGTTGGCGTCCTTTACCCTAACCCATCAGCCAGGGTCCTTATAAACGGAGCATTGTAGGAAGCATTCCCGGTCATGGGGGAAAACTGGCAGGGGCGTCCACTCTCCCCTCTCCTCTTCACCCTTGCAATCGAGCCTCTGGCTTGTCTTATTCGGACAGATGCCCGGATACAGGGATGGAGCTGGCAAGGGTCCCACGAAGACCGGATCGCCCTATATGCTGATGATGTCCCGCTCTACCTGGCTGACCCGGCCCGGTCCAGACCGAGATGCCTTCAGATCCTTCATTCTTTCGAGAAAGCGTTGGGCTTACGCCTTAACCCGGTCAAGTCCACTATGGTGCCTCTCCATGCTTCAAGAGAATGCGTGGATTGGCAAACAACCATTCCCCTACGAAAGCTCTCATTCAAATACCTCGGTATCTGGGTGGCGCTTCTCCCTGAGCTGACCTGGTCCCTCAATGTCAACCCACTCCTCAAACGTACAAAGGATGACCTTCGTCGATGGCAAACACTTCCACTTAATCCTCTCGGTAGGGTTGCCCTCTTCAAAATTATGGTTCTATCCCGTCTCTTGTATGTTATTCAAAATCTCCCACTTCACCTTCCTCGCAGTTGGTTCCGTGATTTAAATGGGGTGATCACGACTGTAGGAAGGTAGGATCTGACTGCATGGTTACCCCCACTTTTTTCCTGGTGTTTTGCTGGTTTTCGACTAGTCTGACTGGGATCCTGCTAATCGGAACCCCAGACTATCTGCTTTCTCCCTAAATTGGTTGTGTTATGTACTTTGGTACAACTCCAGATTGGATACTGGGGTACCCTTATCAGTCCCTAGTATATGGTACACATGTACCCAGGTCATAAGTACCCCACAGGCCTCTCATGGGCTGAAGCATGTATTATGCCACCCATGAGAGGCCATGAAAAATGGAACCCTAGGTCTGCTACTGCAGCCTGTGTAAGATGGTGCTTGCACCACTTACCTTAGATATAGGTTCACTATATCTATATGTCACTACACTTAAAACTTATAAGTCACCCCTACAGCAGGCCGTATCAATCCTGAAGGCAGGGTGCTGGGTTTTACGTGAGAGGGTGCTCCTGAATGAGCAGGGCCCCTCTGCAGCCTTCAGAGACCATTCTCCCGGGTTGTCTGTGACACAGCCAGACATATAGGTAGAGGTGCATTATAACCTTGTGGTAAATGCTATCTAGAAAATGACTGTAACAAAATATGTTGTGGTTGGTATCAAACACCTTGGAATCATACCTCTACACCAGTAACTGGTGTGGGAGGTATGATTCCTCCCCTCAGAACGAAGGTTCTAGGGGTACCTCAGTCTACCGGTACCAGCTTTCTCGACCCTTACAGCACAAAATGGATGCTGCCAGCCACAGACATGATTCTGCCCTCCTGCTGCTGAGCCAAGATCGAGCAGGGGAAGGCAGCACAATAGGCATCCTGTTACAGGGAGGTGTTACCACCTCCCAGACAGAATTTAGTGTATTGGGGCTGGGTGGGTGCACTGTCTCAGTGCCAGAAAGTCTGCACAAGGGGCATATTTGGTGTCCCTGTGCATAGTCCAGCTCAAACCAGTTCTGGAAGCCATCTGCTCCTGCTCTGGCGCGAAACTAGACAAAGGACATGGGAGTAGCCTCCCCCTGTCCAAACCCTCCCCTAGGAGGGTCCCCTGAATCTGTCCAACCCTCTCCCGTGGGTATAAAATGGGTTACCTGGCTACAGGACATTAGATTTTACGTGGACAAGATTCTGCAAGAAGAAACCACTACGCATCGACCGTCTGGACATGCTGGACTTTGCTGGACCTCCATTGGGCTCGACTTCGTCTTCCCTTTCCGTCCAAAGCCTTGTCTGTGTCCATGATCCATACAGGCTCCATGCAGGACCCTGTGGACCTCCAAGACATCAGAAGAATCTCCCTTGGGATGAAGGAGTCACTCCCCTACATTTGCAGGCACCATGATGCATCTGACTGGTCTGCTGATCCTGTGCTCCTGCTGACTCTGAAGGCTCCAGCAACACAGGAGGTGGGTTTCTGAAGATCTCTGAGGTCGAGCTGCCCTCTCACCAAGTTTGAGGCCAGTATCCCTCATGGGGACCGCATAACCTGTACCTCTGTGCACTGTGTTCACTTCCAGCTGCATATGCTTGTTGTCATGCAAACATTCCGTGCATTAGGCTATTTGTAGCCCTGATCCCAGAGCTCATTTTCTACAAAGGACTCCAGCATTCTTGCACTCTGTGCCCTGCTAGCTGGTGTTCTGTGAAACCACCTGAGGGCCCCTCGCGACTCTTGTGCCTCCAGCCTGTGGGTCTACTTGAGGGTCAGCACTGATTTAATTGGGCTCCCCTGGTTGCTCCAGGCCTGCCCTGACTCCCCTTGCTGTGGTGAGTCTCCTGGTCCTTGCTGGGCCAGATCGCAACCAAACTTGACTATCTGAATTGGTTGCCGCTGCCAAGGCTTGTTGGTGCTTCCGCCGGACACCGACCCCTCAGCACTCGACATCCTTTGTGGGACAGCTTGAATCTGGATCCTGGTCATCCTAGACATCTCCTGGTCCCTGCAGCTGGAGTCAAGCTCATCATCAACGCACCTGAGGCACCCAACATCAGTGGGCATTCATCTACTGAGCCCCTGGTCACTCCAAAGTGACCCAGACTCTGTCCCCTCTGCTTACAGTTTCCTTTCTAGAAGAATCCACATTTGGATTCCACCGGACATTCTTCTTACTTCCAGAAGCAGCATTTCTTTGAAGACTTCCATAGAGAACCACAAGGGTTTCTGACGCCACTTCGTACCTATGCTCCCGGCGCCTCTGGGATAGGTAACTCTGATACAAAGGTATCCACGGATGGGGTAGCTCTCCAACCTCTTAAGTTCCAAAGGGTGTCTTTGTAATCTGCTGGGAAGGGTCCTTAATCTTTAATTGTCCAACCGCGACTTCCCCATAGAATTGTACGGAGCACGCAGTCGTGTTCTTACTCTGCACCCGTCCTCCGTGGGGTCCCTATCTACTCACCTTGTGTGGTTCCTTGGGGTCCCTGCAATTCTACACCTTCTAGACTAGGTCTAGTCCCGAGTCGTGGTTCTTACACCACTATTTTAGTATATCGTTTGGTCTCCCCCAGGAGCCCACTGTGTATTGTGCTACTTACGATTGTTTCTGTGTTACAGTATTACTTGAATTGCATTCTATCCTCGTGTAGAAGATACTAGAGAGTATTATATTAATAAATACATATTTTTATAAGCACTGTGTGGTTTTCCTTTCATTTAACCAATACAATAAGGTTGCATTCTGGTTAAACAAGCTGATTAACATTCCTTCAAGACTTAGCCTGAAGGCTGCTCTTCATAGCTAGCACTAGGATAGCTTTCTATAAAGGTTATCTTTAACCTAATCACCATAAGGGTTGTTTGGACTGGTGTAAGGTGCCCACTTTAATAAGTGGACAGCATATACCAGGCCAACTTCTCACAACGACTTTCCTTTGGGGTGGATCGAGATCGCGTCTGGCTCTCACAACCTGCCAACGAGCCACATATGACAGGGGTGTGGGGATGACGAATCCCTTCTTGTACTACTTGGCCACCCACCTTCTAGTGATCCACGATTGGTTTAATGGCCGGTTGTCGGATCTGGCTTATCGACTGGAACTAGAGAGCCTTGGGTTCTCTCAGGTCCAGGCCATGCTTTATGGGGCCCCAATTCCTCGAACTTTACCAGTAGTAACCCATACGACTCTCCTGGCATGGCGCTCCGCACTGCAACATATTCGCTGGGATGCTAGAATTACCCTACAAACACCACTGTGGCACGGCACTTGGTTGCGGGAGGTCGGGACACTAGCGGGCTTCCAGAAATGGGATCTGATAGGCATAACTTGCCTAGGAGATGTATTAAAGGGAGATCACTTGTCCTCCTTTCGGGACCTGCAACAAACATTCTCATTACACTCCACACAATCAATCAATCAATCAATCAATCAGGGGTTTGTTAAAGCGCGACTACTCACCCGTAAGGGTCTCAAGGCTCTAGGGGTAGGGGGGGGTGCAGGTTCCATTCCATCAAGGAGGGGGTCTGTCGAAGAGCCAGGATTTGAGGTTTCTTGTGAAGATGGGTAAAGCAATATTGTCTGTCTGAGGTGGAGTGGAAGGGCGTTCGATGCTTTGGCCGCGAGGAAGGAGAAGGAGCGGCCTCCCAATCTGGTCTTTCTGGTAGGGGGACCACGGCGATGGAGAGCTGGGCTGATCGTAGGGTCCTTTGGGGTTCGTGGAATTTGAGTCGGCTGTTCAGGTATGCTGGTCCGGTGCCATGGAGGGCCTTGTGTGTGTGGGTGAGTATCCTGAAGGTGATTCTCGCCTCGACTGGGAGCCAGTGGAGTGTGCGCAGGTGCTGGGAGATGTGGCAGTGTTTTGGCAAGTTGAGGACCAGTCTTGCGGCGGTGTTCTGGATGTTCTGTAGCTTGCGGGTGAGGTTTTTGTTTATTCCGGAGTAGAGTGCGTTGCTGTTGTCGAGTCTGTTGGTGACCACGGCGTGAGTGACGGTCTTTCTTTGTTCGAGGGGGATCCATTTGAAGGTCTTATGAAGGAGGCGGAGGGTGTGGAAGCAATAAGACGAGACGGAGTTGATCTGGCGGTCCATTTTGAGCTCGGAGTCCAGGATGATTCCCAGGTACCTCCAACTGTGACACGCCCTAGCCCTCCACATTCCTAACCGCACGGCAATTCCCGAGATTAGCCCACTGGAGGCCAAGCTTCTCATGGGGAATTTTGGGAGGGGGGAATATCCCAAATTTACCGATCCCTGATAAACAATACCCCATCCACACTAGAACCTCTCAGGGCCCGATGGGACTGATGGATAGGCCCTCTGGAGGAAGAGGACTGGAGGGATGTTTTGATGGCCCCTAGAATGCTCACTATATCGGCCAGGCTCCACGTCATCCAAATTTACTATCTTCAGTATGCATATCTTACCCTGGTACGGCTCCATAAGGCGGGATCCCTCCCAATCCCACAGTGTCCGCGCTGCGGGACGGAGCCAGCCGATTTTTATCTTATGGT
This sequence comes from Calotriton arnoldi, assembly GCA_963921515.1. NCBI lineage: Eukaryota > Metazoa > Chordata > Amphibia > Caudata > Salamandridae > Calotriton > Calotriton arnoldi. The sequence goes on along the minus strand of CAWUFW010024633.1, from coordinate 25,750 downwards.
CTGGTCCTGCACCATCCTTTCTAAATACTGGGCATCGGTTGTATCTGAACTGAGTGGTGTACTGGGGTGGGAGGTCCCTCTTAATCCTCTTGCCCTTCTACTGGAGGTGATGGAGGGGATGGATGGCTCACGTACTGATAAATTGTTTCTAGGAACAGCCATTTTGATAGCCAAAAGAGGCATTGCAGCAGCCTGGAAGGACTCGACACCTCCCTCCACCGCAAAATGGCGCAGAGGTGTGGATTGGTGCGCCATCCAAGAAAAAGCTGTATATGAAGCAAGAGGGTGTCCAGCTAAGCATGAGCCTGTATGGCGCAAATGGATGGGGCCACTGGGTTGATTATCCATATCATTGTTGGGCTTGTCTTCCAAACGACCGGATGGGGGAACACCTGGAAATGTATTGAACTATCCTATATGTCACAGTGATGCAATGTTCACTTTATTGTTCAAAATACCAATAAAATTTGTTATAAAAAAAAAAAAACGTTGTCTATCCACTAAAACTCTATGACTCTGTTGAAGGCTCCGGCCGAAACACGTTGGTCTCTTTTCTACACTGCTGGTTGATATATTTATGAATAAATAAAGACTTTCAAGGTCGCTGACACCTGGCTGTGCTGCTTTTAATTCTCATCTGATTGTGGGGGATCTGTCTGGAAAGTTGTTGGATATATATATATATATATATATATATATATATATATATATATATATATATATATATTCTGCTCCAAAGTTTGTCCACCTGGTGAGTAGCACTCGATCAGCAGCTTTGTTTATGATAGGCAGGGACAAGGATCCGCTTGTAGAAGCTGCTCCGTAATGGAATTGCCTGATGCGTTTCGAAGCTCCATATGCTTCTCTTCAGAGGCTTGAACGGAGACAGTGTGTGCAAACGCTGATCCCCCCTAAAAAACTCAACAGAGTCAAAGCGAATTTCCTTATGCGCAATCCTACCAAAATCCAACTCCCTGCAGAAACGAACCGTCTCTGTGTTGATCTTCCTCCAAGCTCTGTCCACTGCCCCAGGATTAATTGCTCTCCACCAGACCCTACGGGGAACAAACTCTGTCCAAATAACCAAACAACCCGCTCACTGCTTCTTGATCAGAGCCAGGTCCCTTTTCATACTCCTCATTAAGGCTATCCCCTTCTCCTTGACCAAATCATTTTCACCTAAATGAATGACCAAAATATCTGGACACCTACTTGCAACCAACAAACCATTCAAGCACTTCATGAGTTCCTTCCAAAGCATGCCCCCTTTTCCCCTCCAAGACACATTGAAATGCTTTTTATTAAATCCTAAGTTCTCTCCAAAATAACTTTTGCAAGATTGGATCTGTGCCCACTTAACGAAGAAACTGCATGAACTTAAGCAATAGAACCAACCACGCTAGCTCCCCCAGGTGCGCTGCGCAAGTAACGCTTGTAACAATTAGATGACCATCCCCCGAGCTGCATGATGTCCCCCGCCCCCACCCCCTGTTATTCGCCTCAGATGCTGCTCCAATTCTGAAAGAATGTGTCCCAAAACGAGCGCCATCAATATCTAGATCCTTCAGCGCCTTCCGCAAAACCGCCAACAGCTGAAAAGCAGTGACCCTGCTCCCATTTGCGTGCAAAAATACCACACCCTCGCTTCCCTTGGAAGATGCCCTCCATTTTGCCTCCCACCTGCAAGGACAAGTCATCCGAGGGGAAGAAGCCTGAAGGGACACCCATTTACCCGAACCCCTCTGATCTGTTTTTGACTTTCGCAGCCAGATGCAGACCCTGTCGTTACGCGGCACCACATCCTCCCACATGATCCCCCACCCCCTCTGTCCCCCAGCAATTCAGATACCTGAAACACACCAAAAAACATCCACACCATCACTGTGGAAAATAAACACGTCTCAAATTCATCTGAGCAAACGTGAGGCAATGTCTGTATTACTCTACCCAGCAAGTGCCACGACAACGGCTTCCTATTCCACTTCGACTGACCTTGTTCCCTAGCCCAACCTTCCAGCATCCGGGTGCCTAGTTCCACAGCAGATGGTGCGTAGCCCCATAATAGCTTGCCCACAAAGGCGATTCCCGCTAATTTCCCCGCGATTGTGACTCGAGATAAACCCTTTTCAATCATACTTAGGATGAATTGAACAGCATCTTCCCTTCTATGCTCTGTCTTGGAACGCCGCTGGCCTCCCGAGCGCAAAAACTCTTGCCACGCTAAACTGTAAGCTATCCTCATGGATTTTGCCAGTGACCCTACCACCAGTTGTAGCATCCTGAATTGCCTACGTACCACAACTGCTGCGGCATGGGCGTTGGGGTCCTGTCGGCGTCCTTGGCTAGCCCACGGAATCTCCCCCACTGTGAACGAGACAAAGCATCTGCTATGTCATTGTCCACTCCCGGCATGTGCAAAGCTCTGAATGCTATGTCATGGCGCAAACAGCCCAAAACAAACACTCTCAACAGCTTCAAAACCTGCTCATCCATGTCTGACTGGCTGTTCACTATCTCAACTACTGCCATATTGTCAATTCTGAAGGTCACTTTCTTGTGAGCCAGCTGCCCTCTCCACAATGTCACCGCCACTACCAGAGGAAAGAATTCCAAAAATGCAAAACTCCTAGCCCCCCCATTCTGCCGGCCACTGCTCGGCACACAATTTCTCATGCTAGAAAAGACCAAAACCCTTACTGCCCGCTGCGTCTGAGAATATCTGTACATCCCAGAACATATCCTCCTCCCTCGCCAGTGGAATGCCATTGAAGTCCTGCAAAAAGAACCTCCACATTCTCAGGTGCTCTTTCACATCCATTGAAAGTCTCACATGGTGGTGTGGTGGTCTCTGTCCCGTAAGTGCCCTACCTAGCCTTCTGCAAAATGTCCTCCCTACTCTCACCATTCTGCAAGCAAAATTGAGGTGACCTAGCAACACTTGAATCTCTTTGACTGTGACCTTGTCACGGGCTAGCATCTCCTTAAGCAGCCCCAACATATTTTGTTTTTTATCCGCTGGCAACCGCGCTTGCATCATTCAGGAATCAATTTCTATACCCAAAAAGCAAAGAGCCGTGCTAGGCCCCATTGTCTTCTCGGGCGCCAAAGGCACCCCTAGTTCCCTCATCAGCTCTTTGAGGTTTTCCAGAGCCACCTGGCACTCTGCGGAGCCTGAGGTGCCCACAAAAAAGAAATCATCCAGATAATGCGCCACCAACTGGTGACCCGTGCGCTTAGAAAACCACTGCAGGAACATGCTAAAGCACTCAAATAATGCGCATGACATAGAGCAGCCCATCGGTAATGATTTGTCAACGTACCATCTCCCATTAAAATGGATACCCAGAAGATCCCAATCATCCGGATGGACTGGAAGCAAACGGAAATGTGATTTTATGTCGCATTTTGCCATTTCTGACGTTGCTCCCGCCGTCACAATGAGTGAAATGGCCACGTCAACTGACAAATATGAAACAGTAGCCTCTTTTTCATCAAAAAAATCATTCACTGAGCTCCGTTCTGGCCATGATAAATGTTTAATAAGACGGAACTGCCCTTGTTCGTTCTTTGGCACCACCCCAATGCGTGAAACAATTAGAGTCTCTAAAGGCCAGTCCATAAAGGGGCTCGCCATCCTCCCTTCGCGCACTTCTTTATCCAATTTCTCCTGAACTATTTTAGGATGTTATTTTGCTGATTGCAAGTTTTCAGCCCATCTTCTTCCTCTTGGTCCGCCATACCCTAATCTAAAACCCCATCTGAACCCTTCCCTCAACACTTTCGCAGCCTTCTGGTTGTCATAACCCTGTAAGGCTGCTTCCAACTTGTCTGCCCTAACCGGTATATGAGCCCTTTGGCCCAGCCCCCCTAGCCCCCCCGCTCCTGTGAACTGCTGTTGCTGCTGCTCTCCTGTGTTACCTCCCCCCTACTGCCACTGCTGACCTCCCTGCCGGTGGCCCGACCCTGTCCCGAAGCAATTGACCAACAGCTGCCTGCCTCCGCACTTCGAGCACTTGTGTCTAAATTCACAAAATTCCCGAGTGCACAACCCTTTGTTAAAGTCCCAGCAGGACCCTCCCAACCCTGTCTGTCCTCTACCCGCTCCTCCCACCCCTACCCGGGCGGGCTTCCTCTGAAAGGGCCGGTACACTATCGGGAGCCCGCTGGCTGTGAAAATGGTTTTACCCGCCCTGGACACCCCCATAGTATGCTGCCAGAGATCTGCATCCAACTCCCCCCATTTCACTTCGGGATCCCAGGCCATGCGTGCTCTAAATTCCTCATCATACTGTGCCCACGCATATCCCCCCGTGATCTGAGCCTTCTGGATCACATCCATATATTTGAAAAGAGTTACACAGCGTTCTGGATATTTCTCGTAATTCTCTACTGTGAGTGGAACCCTTGGCCTCTTGGCCAACTCATATTCCTCTTCTTTTGACCCCTCCTTCACGCACACTTCCCTGTGCAAAAGCTTGAGCATTTCCACGTACTCTCCCTTCCAGATGCGCTCTTTGTTGCCAACATTAAATGGGCTCCCAGTGGTTTAGTCACTACCATATAAGGTATTTTTTTTGATTTTCAGCTCCTTGCTTTCAACTTTATCTTTTACCTCTGTAGTTATTCCTTCCCCTTTGTCAGAATGCCCCGTGCTTTTCTTATCCTCCATTTTAGTTGTGGCCGTCTTAACATTATCTTCAGTGCCCACACCAACATCCAATACTTACCCTTCCTCAATCTGCCCACCTCTATCCCTTATCATCCTCCCCCTATCCCTACTGATACCATTTTTGGCTTTCCCTCTTCGCCATGTGCTTTACCTGGCTCCAAGGAGGGTGCCTGTATTGCTGCAGTCTGCCTTGCCAAGGGGGCCATGGTCTGTGCCGACTTTGCTATCCTCCGCCGCCCAACATGTATCCTGCAACATACTATGAGACACATTACTCTGACCCCCCCTTTCTCCTTCATCGTCTTCTCTTAATTTGCCTTCCTCAAGGATTTCTTCGTCATAATCTAACTCTTCGCACCAATCGTGACACTCCCTTTGTTGGCCCCCACAGGGCCCCCGATTCCTTCCTTCGGGGTGTGCCGACTGCACCCGCTGGTATTCCCCGCACCCTTCAGAAGCGTATTCCTGTGTCCTTGTTGCCCTGTGGACCGCTGAGGTCCATCGGGTGTTGGGGCCGGCGAGACCACTCGGGCCTACATCTGCCAGCAGCTACGGGATCTCTGACGGTACTAGGCGCGCTGCGTGAGGCTCCGCCCTCCCTTCTCCTCGGCGCCCTTGAGCCGCTCCCAGCTCTGCCAAGTCTGTAACCTGACGTTGCTCTTCCACCTGCAACAGAAAGGACTGGTCTGGTGTGCTGGTCCTAAGTAACCCCTCCCCTAAGTCCCTTCTCCTCTTCTTGCTTAACCCCAAAGTACTCTCCGCCCACCCCCACCATACTTTAAATAACTCATCTACCTCCTGATCACTAGCCCCCCTTCTTCTACCTCACTCCATTCCAGCCCTGCCGTGCCACATACCAGGGACTGGCGGGGCCCGGCACCTGGCTCAGAGGGCCCACTAACCTGCTCTGCACTGTCCCTCTGCTTGCTCCCTTGCCCCCTGTTCTTCTGCACCAGCCCCATTGCTTCCAACCCCGCTGATTCTCCCTGCGCCATGTAAGTGTCTACCTGTCTCAACCTACTCAAGCCCCTCACTTCTTCATTCTAAGAAGTGAAAATGTCTAAGCCCTCCCAAGCCTGCCCCCCCTGCCGGTTTCAACTCCCTAGGGTAATCCTCCTCCTCTACTCTGGACTCCAAATGGGGTGACCCCCCACCCCCCAAGCCCAAACCCACTGTTGGCCTCTACAGTAAGCCCTCTCCCCCCAGAGAACTGGCCCGCCCCTGCTGGCCCCAACCAGGGTCCAGCTCATCCCCGACCCTTCAGGGGTTACCTCCTTGCCCACATGCCCCTCTTGACCCTCCACCTCCCAATTTCCATGCTCCCGGTCCTTCAGGCCGCTCCCAACCCTCTCCTGGAGGCCCTAGCATCAGGGAAATTCCTACCCCTCTCCCCCTCCCCCGCCTCCTCCCTTCGCATCAATTCTGCCGCTCCGGGGACCTCGGGCTCACTCGGCCCTTCCCCGGAGCAGGCAGGATGTCTCCCTGGCCTGGCCTGCACTCTTCCAGCAGGCCCTGCCTCCCTGCACCCTCGCCGGAGCCTCAGAAAGGACACAAGGTTTCAGCGCAGCACCACGCTTTGGGACGCTCTCCTGGCATAAGAGCGGCCCGGGTACTCACCTCCCTGATCCTGGCCCTTTTCGGGGACGTGCAGGCCGCGATGGCGGCTACCACTCCAGCAGAAGCGCGCTGTGGGGGACGTGCACTTCCCACCGACTCCGGCATGAGTAGATTGAGGCACCCTGCCTCACTCAACAGCCACACAGCTTCAAGGACACAGTAAACCTGCAAAATTATACCCTCAATTTCTCACCACTAACCTGCACTCACAATCTAGCCCTACCTAACTGCCAAAAAGATGAACCGCTACACTACACTGCTCCCAGCCACCAGGTCGCCAAAACCTAAAATGGTGGCTGGGAGTGACCTGCGTACCAACTTATACGTTTGGGCTATCCTTGGGCTACTTTTAGGGTTGGGCTATCCTTGGGCTACTTTTAGAGAAGCCCAAATCCACAAAATGGCTGCTACTCGGCCGGCTCCTCCCCCTCCCAATCTGCCCAGGGGGCAGACCTCCCTGTATTCGGCTGCCCCCCCAGCCCCCCATGGAAGCGGCTGTATATAGAGCAACTGTTAGAATGTAACTGTAGCATTAATGTCAATCAAAGGAAATTGAGAAGACTTATTCAGCGCGCTGCATGCTCTGCAGTGTTGCCGGTCATTTTCAATAAAGGGTTTTAATCTCCTGACTATAGTTTCCGGCAGTGGCTAGAGGTTCGCTATATTAGGTTTTGCCCTCCACTGCCCCCCTGAGGACTAGCTGGGTCCTGCAGGCACAAGTGTCAACAGCAATTGGCACGCTTGGTCATCGTTTTCTGCAGAATCCTTAATGTGATGACAGTGATTTGCACACTTAATTAGCAAATCTACAGTGCTTGGCATGTTTCTTCATTGAATACTGTACCCTTCATCATTTTCGGCTATATTCTGGTTCTGGTCATGCTGACATTGATTTGCACACTTTGGGGCAGATTTACAAGCCCCTTGTGCCACTTTTGCGTCACTTTTCCCATGTTAAAAATGTCGCAAAAGTGGCGCAAGGGGCTTGTAAATCTGCCCCTTTGTCTGCAAATCAACAGCGATTAGCACACTTTTTCATCATTGACTGCTGTATCTTTATTGATCAAACAATGATTTGCACACTTATGCAGCAAATCATTTAGCAGTAGTATTATTTTCAGTGCTATGCTTTGTTTATTGTTGCTTTATTGCCATACACTTTGTGTACAGCTGTATTTTTTCATATTTTGTTTCATGATGATGCACATTGTTATGTCTCCTAGTCCTTTTCCACAAGAACCTGGCGAACCACTGGTAAAATGGCATTTCTGGTTGAAATCATTCAATGCATATTTGGGTACTATTTATGGGCTGAAATTCAAAGCAGGTAGAAAAAGGAACTTACTATATTATTATTTGGGTATTGAAGGTCAGAATGTGTTTGGCCACTTCCCAGAATACACTGGTCTTGATAGTGAGGATATGGATTCATTTCAAATAGAGGTAAAACAATTTAGCACTTATTTTGAAGGGAATGTAAATCTGGTAGTTAATAGACATACACAGACATACATTTTTTATTTAGATTCAAGGTCCCAGTGAATCCATCGACTCATATAGGACACTGCTAAAATTATTGGCAAGTTACTGTGAGTTTGAGGGGTTACTTCGCAATTGATTCAAGATCAGATTGTCTGCAGGTTTAATTCTAAAAAAATACAACAGAGATTGTTATCATGCATTGGATGAGATAATTGATATAGCCAAAAGTATAAAGTCTTCACAGCAAGATGCAAAGCAATTGGAATCTGAAAATCAGCACATTTATCTTGTGAAGGTCAGTTCTCAGAATAAAGGGCAACATTTGGTTGTTAGTAATGAGAGTCATGGTAAAGGTAGTAAAGGTGGAATTGAGAGCCACAGAAGGGGTTGTAGAGTTTCAACTGGTTGTCCTTCAAAATGTATTATATTCTGTTCACCACTTTTATAAAGCACATGCCTACCCAAAAATCCGGTTTCCCAGTGTTAGCAACGAGGTTGGAGTGAAAGCAGGAAAAATTAACAATGAGGGAAGGAGATGCGTCTTGAGTTTTTTCCTAAAAATCATGAGATTGTCCTCCATTCTGAGGCTAATGGGTAGAGCTTTCCGAACTTTCGGTGCAAGGGAGGTTACAAACCGACCTCCACTTCTAGCTCTCTTGATCTGTGGGACAAAGGGCAACTCAAGATTATTTGCCCTCAAGTCTCTTTTGGCCTGATAAATGGTGGCCAATTGCCGGAGGATAGGAAGACCTGTGTTATGCTTTGACTGAAGAATAATACATAATAACTTGAATTGCATTCTACGCCTAATAGGTAGCCAGTGAAGAGTTCTGAGCACAGCATCTGCTGAACATATTCTTGGGATACCCAACCGTATCCAAGCAGCAGCATTTTGAATAGTTATACGTTTTTTTCATTACTGATTTTGGACTAACTAAATAAAGCGAATTGCTGTAATCAAGATGTGACAGAATCAGGCCTTGTATCACAGTTCTGCGTGCCTCTATTGGAAGCCATTTCAGCATCTTTCTCAGGACTTTCAGAAGGCCAAAGCAGCTCCCAGCCACCTTTTATGCTTGGGAGGACATGGTTAGCTGATTGTCAAGAATCATTCGTAGACTTTTTACTTCAGACTTTAAGACTGTGCATTCCCCTAGAGAAGATGGCCACATAATTTGGTCCCAGAGAGTTGGTTTATTCCCTAGTACCAGCACCTCAGTTTTTTCAGCATTCATCTTTAAACAACTGTCTGTCATCCATTTAGACACCTTTTCTAGACAACTATTAAACCTTACTGCAATGGTGTCCATATCTGGTGCCAGTGCAACAATCAGCTGTGTATTGTCTGCGTAGGATTCCACATCTAAGCCAAAAGAAGAGATGATATCTGCCAATGGGTGGATATAAACATTGAAAAGCGTAGGGTTCAAAGAGGAGCCCGGCAGAACTCCACAGAGCAGCTAATAGCTGGATGACACGAATGGGTCCTCGCTAACCTGCAAATTGCATTTGTCCAAAAATGAGGCAAGCCATCTGAGGGCCGTTCCTGTGATGCCAACTTCTTCCAGTCGCTTAAGAAGGATGGGATAGGAGACCGTATTGAAAGTTGCAGTTAGGTCCAAACGGATCTGAGCCTCTGACCTGCCATGATCCATGATAATTTGTAAATCTGCTGTGGCCCTCAGAAGAGCTGCATCGGTGCTATATCCAGCACGGAAGTCTGTCTGGGTCTAATGTAGAATATATTAACTAATATTTCCATTAATTATTTTCCAGAATTTTGCTGACCCCAGGTAGTAAAGAGATGGGTCTATAATTGCTTATTATCTCTGGATCTAAGTTTGGTTTCTTTACTAATGGGCGGACAATAGCATGTTTCCATTCTTCTGGAACCTCACAGTTCTTCAAGGAGAGATTGTACAGATCGGTCAAGGCAGTAAGCATCGCATTGCCCTCTTTCACCAGAATGATGATCAGAGCTGTGTTGAGCAGTGAGCCTGATTGAATTGAGGTTGCTAAAGTCCCAACATCCTCTGTAGTCAGTTGTGGAAAGGCAGCAAGTACAGATTTTTTATTAAAAGCTTTTAAACGTTGTCTGTACTGTCCATATAATCTGGGGCACCAGTTAAAGCATCATAAATGTCCTTCATTTTCTGTAGGAAATAATTCACCAGGGATTCACAGCGCTCTGTTGATACCGTGGGCCCAGTTTCCGGTACATCATATTTTAGAAAGGAATTCACTATTTTATAAATTTCCCTTGAGGAGTTGGCTGATTGACGGATCCTTTCTGTAAGACTGTTCACACGAGCTCTCTGAATAGCTTGATGATATTTTTTTAGAGACACTTGTTTAGGCCTGTTTGCATAAATCATCATCTTTGATTCTCCATTTCCTTTCCAATGTTTTGCATTCTTTTTTTAATTGCCTTAACTCCTGTGAAAACCAGAGGGCTTTTTCTCAGGATACCGATTTTTTAATAATTTTTAAAGGAATTATATCATCTAAATTCTTTGTGATCCAGTTTTTTTAATTCTGTATAAGCTGTCGATACCTCAGTACATGCAGTTAAACTGGGTGCCAATTTGCCTAAGGCTTGCTCCCATCTGGCTGCGTTCAATTTCGATCATTGCCAAAATGTCCTGGGATATGTGGGTCTAGGTACATACTTCTCAACTCTTAGAATTGAAAATGGGATGATAAAATGATCTGTCCATACTATAGGTAGAGGCGTCTCTACTCTCATATTGTGTAAATTCATAAAAATTGTGTCTAGAATATGACCTTTGTTATGTCTTGGGGAGTTAACCAACTGGGATAAGTGAATCACTGATAGATCTCGTAGACAATTATCAACCAGTGTACAGTCTGAACTTTCAAAATGGATATTTAGGTCACCTAGTAGCATACAATTAGCTGTCTGAAGACTGAAGGCAGCTAATATATCTGGCATGACATTAATAAATTCTGCAACTGAACCTGGAGAAAGGGATATGAATAATCCTGAGAAAGTAAACATAGGGGATAATCCAAAAGAAAAGGTTAAACTTTCACTACTTGGGAGTGACATTGTGGTCACCTTGCATTTTAGGTCCTTTTTAAAAATTATTCCAACTCCTCCACCTCTCTTACCAACACGATTACACCTGACAGTGACGCATCCTGGCGGCAGAGCTTCTACAATAACAGGGCCGCTCAACTCATTAACCTGGGTTTCTGTCAAGAACAAAGCAGTTTGCTGAGTTTCCTCTAAGAGTGTGAACAGTTCTAGTTTATGCTTCAGGAGGGATCTACAATTGACTAAATACATTTGCCAAATAGGTATTGACTGGAAAATAAATTAACATGCTTTAGATGTGGATCTACCACACATGTCAAATTAAAAAAATTAGCCATCTATTGCACAAGAGTACTGGAAATGTAGAGAAGTGGGTCATTTTGCTAAAGTATGCAGGGGAGACAAACACATTCATGTGTGGAGTGTTCAAGACCAAAGTGGGTGTGATGATTATGAAGAAGTTGAAAAGCGAGTTAAAGAGTTAGTATTGTCTGTGAACTGTATAGAAATAAATTCTGTGCAGAATGAGAAAAAATATAGTGATCCATTAGTAGCTGTAAAACGTGATGGCATCACAATGCCCCTTCTTATTGACTCAGGTGCAAGGACAACACTCATATCCATTGATAAATGCAATGATAGTTGGTCACACAAAGAATGATTGCTTCCAGATGTTGTAACCACGGATTTTGACAGCAGTAGAATAGATTTAGCTGAATATTTTTGAAGAGACATTACTTTTGAGAGTAAAACTATACAAGGGAAGTTATATGTAGCATACAAAGACATATATTTATTAGGATGGTGGCATGATCATCAAACCTGATCAAAACTGTCCGGTTTCATTGATAAATTCTGATATGGGGCAATGGAAAGAAAAATTTAAAAATGTATTTCAAAAGAAAGTGGCCCAAATAAAGGATTTTACTTATATAATTAAGGTCAAAGAAGGAGTTACCCTAGTTAGTGAAGCATAGATTATGCAATGTTCCACATAATCTAAAAAGTGAATTTTCAAAAATGATGAAATCTGAAAGAGCAGATGCCACATAATGGTTGTCGCTAATCGTCTTAGCTAAAAAAAAAAACAGTTTGCTTACGCTTATGTGTTGATTTAAGATCACTCATTAATGCAATCTGGGTAGAGAACTAACCTCTGCCGCGCATTGATGATCTGATAACAGCAGGTGGCCGGACTAAATGCATTTCTAAATTAGATTTTTGTGTGGTTTGCCATCAGGTAGTTTTGGACATGCATTCTCATAATTTAACAGCATTTGTTAAACCTGAGCAAAGAAATCACAGTTGGTTTTGCATCCAGGAGGATGAAGAAAGCGGAACTCAGGTATTCTGTGTTTGAGAAGGAGATGTTAGCTTGTGTGTGGGGTGTAGGAAAATTCAAACTGTATCTCTGGGGTAGAAAGGTTTGGCTAATAACCGACCATAACACATTGGTCGATATATTATCGTGCAGTAAGATAAAGAGAACAACAGCCAGATTGGCAAGACTGGCAGCTAAACTGCTGGAATGTAATTTTGCCATCATTTACATTGCAGGAGGTAAGAATGCAAAAGCAGATTTTTTCTCTAGATTACCTGTAGAAGATGGGGAGGTGGACACAAAGGTACAAGAGGAAATAGAAGAATGCATTATTACCATTGTTGAGGACAGGGTCATTTGTTCAGATATGGAAAAGTGCCACAGCACGCTAGAGGAGGATGATGTATTGAAACAAGTCATGACTTTTTTTCACAGGCCGGCCTAAAGAAAGATCAATTGATGTGAGTCTATAACCATTCTGCAGTGTGGCGGAAGAACTATAACTAGAAAACAAGTTCTTAGGATTGACAAATTGGTGCCATGATTTTTGGTGACCTAGTGTGGTACGGGAGCTTGAGATTTTTTTTAGTGAGTGTGTGCAATGCTCGTATAGTGACTAACATTTGGTAACGTCCATACCCCCCCTAATCCTGTTTTTTCTCCAGACTGAGTATGGCAGAGAGGGGTTATAGCTTTTTAGGGCCCTTTCACATTTTACCTAACTGTGTGAAGTATTTCATTGTTTTGATAGATCACTTATCCAGGTGGGTGGAAGTGAGAGGTGTGTAGGAACTCAATCCAAAGTCAGTGATTCTTTATTTACAGGATGTCTTCAGCAAGGAAGGAGTCCCTGAGGAACTATTAACGGACAATGGAGTACAATTTTCTTCATCTGTTATGTTGGATTTTGTGAGCAAGGTGGGTGTGAAACATTTACGCATGCCATTGTATCATCCCCAAGCAAATGGCACATTAGAAAGGTTCAACAGGGTGTCGGTGGAGTGCATTCAGAGTTCTATCATGGCTAAAGTTGATTGTGAGGTTGCCATCAGGGATTTTGTTTGAGCCTACAGAACTACTCCATACTCTGTTACAGGTATAGTACCATTTAAGTTGATGAGAGGTTGGAAACTTGTTTCTGCAGTAAATCCTTTTTGGAAAATCATAATGTTTGATGAAAAATGTGATGTGTTGAATGAAATACCTAAGGCTGAAAGTTCCAGTGATAAATTCAGTTGTGAAAAGTGTGAGAAAATGAATATTTTGAGGAACAGGCGGAATGTCATTTTTAAGGTGGGGTATTATGTTCGCATTATAGACCCAGTGTTGTTGCAAAAAGGGAAGTCAACGTTCAGGCAACCGACCTGCATAATTGGCATAAAAGGTCAGGCTGTAAAAACTGCCAAAGGGCAGTTGTGGAATATGTCTCACCTTGCCAAACTGGACAAAATTGTACATGAAACGGATAAACAAATGAGAAGTCAAAATGAAGTTGTGTTACGGAGAAGTACAAGAACCAGAAGAACGCCTAACAAGTTTTATAATTAGATTCCTGTCATCATTTTAATACTTGTTTTTCATGTATTGCATATAGTTTTTTTATAGTTTGTACTTATTCATTGTGCAAGTGACCACATTACAGCTAGCCTAGACGTTTCGTTGAAAAAGTTTACAAGTGTCTTAGTGAATTTGCCAATGCTTATTCACGTTTAAGTGAAACAACTTGATTTACTATACCTTGCAAATTCTATATCTCTGGAACCCTCCTGTGGATCTTTTTCATCGTGGGGTTTAAAAATGTATAAAAAGACAGTCTATTTTTATGAATTAGTGTCAGACTACTTTGGTGTGATGTCGATTTCTTCTTTAATTGTTTTGGTGCTGTTTAAATGCTTTACACTTCTTCCTTTGTGTAAGACTTGCTTATCAAAGGCACAGCTACCCAGGATGGAGCTGAAGGTTTGACAAATAAAATCTAAGGGTCCTAAAGGGGTTGGCAAGTGTATTACACAATCACACCATATATTACACCCCATTTTCTCACATTGGTGCCTAGCAGTGGGATCTACAACTTGTGTTTAACAGTACCATACAGTTGTTGAAGTTGAGACACTGAGAATACGCCTAGACAGGATACGTTATTGTGCCTCCCAAGCAGTTGTTGAGTAGTTGTCGATTTCAAAAAGGACTTTTCCAAATGATTGCATAAACTTTTTCAAGGAGGGAGAACAAGTTTGGGAAGCTGTGGCAAAGTTTTTAAAGAGTTCAAAAAGTTTGAAAAACGTTTTGGCAAAGTTTAGAAGCCACCTCTTCCAGAAAGGAAACACAAAGGTCGATATGGCCAATCTGTCTTCATACAAGAGGGATGCGTTGAGAGACCTTTAGAGGGGCAGGAAGGTCAACATTGGAGGCAAGGCCAGGAAACCATAGTTGATCAGGGTCTCAAAGCTTGGTAAGAGGCCCACAGAGTACCCCATACCTGGAGATGGAATTGCCCCAAAGTAGTGTGAAAGAAGATAATGTGGAGGGTGATGCCAACAGTATCTTGTGGGAGCAGGTAGAAGCCTGCTCCCTAATGAAGACCAAGAGTGGCTTTTAGAGCAGGCTCCATCACTAGCCAGAGGTCCCTGCAAGAAAGCCTGGCATCACTGAACGTAGAGGAAAGAGCAATATCCTTGGCTGAAAGAAGATTGGTCCTGGAAGAGAGAAGGGCCAGTCTGGGCTTAGACCCCTAAAGAAGATAGTGATAGTGGCAGCAGAATGGTAAGTGGAGGGGTTGTTAGGGGTGCTCCTATGTAAGTTTGCCTTAAAGGCATTGTCCCTAGTTATATCCAGGGGGATGATCTTGACAAGTGACTAGCCCCATATGAGAGAGCTCTCAAGATGAGGAAGGTGGGTAAACAACAACAGAGGACACTACTCTGGGAGTTAGTGCCTGTAGTTGGTAGGGATAGACTGCTTACACTTGAGGATGAGGTAGCAGAATCCTACCCACATGAAGGCAACACTTGTCGAATTGTTTGGTATCACTCCTGAAGAGTAGACACATCTGAAGGGCTCTAGAATTTGATTGTTAAGGAGCACATTTTGAAAAATTGTCATTCAGCGAAGTTGCACCAGCATCTGGTGGACTCTAAGCTGTCAAGCCCCAGGGAACTGGGTAAGGCAACTGATTAGTGGGTTCATACCAGGATCCCCAAAAAGTCCCTGGGAGGTGACCAGAAGAAAGGTGGTTAGCCCCCCTTCAGGAGAAAGGGTGGGGGGGTAAGGATAAAAAGAAAGATAGCCCCAAAGAGCCCCCAAAAGATGCCAAAAGGAGGGAACCTCGAGCTACATCCCACTCAAAGGGGAGGGGGTATCAGGGAAAGAAGTTTGACCCCTTTAATGCTGAGGTGTGTTTTGACTACAATTTGCCAGGACGCAAGAGGGGAGATGCAATGTGCACCACAAAAGCACCCATTGTTGGTCAGTCCAAGTGTTTGGCCAGTGTAGGGATAAAGTGGGAAATTACCCCTAGAGATCCCCAAGGGTACACAGAGGCCACCTTAGTGCCTGTGGGTGGGAAGAACATTAAACCTTTGGCTCACTGGCCTCCAGGAATAGAGAAATACCAACAGTGGTCAAAAATCAATGAGGTAGAGATGAAGACTCTGAGGGATACAGGTGTCAGTATGAACATGGTTATGGCCAAACAGGTTTACCCAGACCAGATCCTACCAGACGAGGTGTGTGTGATTGTCAACGCTGACTATGTCACAAAGTCCCACTATTTGGCTGTGGTTGACTTTGAGTGGGGAGAAGTTACTTGCCCAAAGAAGGTAGCTTTGCCCCCTGCTATCCCTGCAAGGTGCTTAATGGGGAATGACCTGGACTTCTGTGCTTGGGCAGAAATAGAGAGGAGGACCCATGCTGCCATGCTGGGTCTACCTGAAGGGGTGTTTGTTACTATAAGAGCACAGAAGGCCCTGAAGTGCAGTCAGGTGGTCCTGGAGAATAAAACTATGGACCACCTCCCCAAATCCAAGAAGAGGGACACGAAGGTTGACTGCCCAGCTGCCAAAGGCCCACTGAAGGAGCCCAAACGTCAGGGGTAAGGCCTGGTAACTGCAAAAGACACTGCTTCCGGAAACCTGCAGAGCTGTCAATAATCCATGGGTCATGGGGTCCCACTAGGGAGGACCTGAGTAATGGACAAAGGACCTGTCCTACTCTGGGAGACCTGCAACAGTTTGCTGGCAGGCAGAAACAAGGGGATACTACTGGTACCCATAAGGTATAATGGGAGGAGGAGCCCATGTACAGCGAGCAAAGAAACCCCAAACCAGGGGCATCCAGGAGACTGGTGGTCCCTCAGCAGTCCAGAGAGTTCCTCCTTAACCTTGCCCATGATGCCCCCTTAGCTGGACAACTGGGGCAGACCAAGACCTAGGAGAGGCTGGTTGTTAGACCTGGCATCCTTGGTGTTGTTTCCCCTGACTTTGTTTGCCTTCTGACCTCCTGTTTTACTGACTTCATGTTTGCTGACTTTAGGAGTCTGGACAGTTTACCACTGCTAACCAGTGTTAAAGTGCTGGAGCTCATTCCCTAAAACATGGTAACATTGGCTCAGCCACAATTGGCATATTTAATTTACTTATAAGTCCCTCGTAAAGTGCACTATATGTGCCCAGATCCTGTAAATTAAATGTTACTAGTGGGCCTGCAGCACTTATTGTGCCATCCACTTCAGTAGTCCTTTAAACTGTCTCAGGCCTACCATTGCAGAGCCTGTGTGTGCAGCTTTAAACTGCCATGTCAGACTGGCAAGTTAACCCTCTTGCCAGTCGCAAGCCATACTTTCTAATACATATAAGTCACCCCTAAGGTAGGCCCTAGGCAGCCCAAGGGCAGGGTGCAGAGTATTTAAAAAGTTAGACATGTACTTTTAAGGTTTACATGTCCAGGAAGTGAAAAACTCTTAAATTTGTTTTTCACTACTGCAAGGCCTATCTCTCCCATAGGTTAACATTGGGATTGCCTTATTACATTTTATAAGTGCAATTTTCAATTGGGAAAAGATAGATATTTCAAGTTTGGTATCTCTGGACTCACAATTTAAAATCACAACTTATGATAAAGTTGGATTTTAAGTTGCAAATCTGAAATGTCACTTTTAGAAAGTTGTCAATTTCGTACTTGAACCATTCTGTGCCTTCTGCCTGTCTCTGAATACATGTCTGGGGTGGGTGACAGCTGGGCCTTGTGTATTTCCTCTAGACAGCCACACACAGTGGGGGCTCAGGTGTGACTTGATGGGCCTTAATGGACCATTAATTGGCTAGATGGGGAGGGCGGTGCTAAGCCCAGCCCCACTTACTCCTAAATAGACTGTGCCCTGTCTCCACACAATAGGTCTAATGATCCTGTATTGTCACTCCAGCTAGCTTGGGGCCAGGGCAGGGGAGGAAGGGGATTCCCTGAACTTCAAAGCCACTGCCTAGAAGCCTCTCCCACCTTCCTAAACCGGGTCACCAAAGTATAATACTGAACCTCAGACCCCACCACTTCAATACACTTATGGACATGTGGTTACTCTGCCAGGAAGAAGGACTGCTGTGCTGCTGAATGGACTGTCACTCTGCTTGACTCCTGCTCTGCTGTGTTTAACTTTTGCCTGCTGCCCTCCTTGCCTGGTAGTGAGAAGGACTGGACTTGCATCTCTCCAACCCATAGCCAAAGTGATTCCAAGGGCTTTATGGCTTACCTCCTGTTTTCTGAAGTCTCACAGACACAAACAACTTCCAACTCACCTGCTACAGCACTTGGACTCTCACATTTGTGTGTCTACCATGCCAAGTGGTGCCCCCTCTGTCCTGGACCCTTGAAAGTGGGCGTAAGGTGCTCTGCCTTCTTTGGTCCTTCTTGGAAGCGACACCGGACGACGCAATAACTTGTAACTGTGCACCAGGATTTAAGGTACTGTGTTCAGCGGTTGCAGGTGGGTCCCTGTAGATGGCCTATGCTCCATTGTGGTCAGCCTGAACTTGTGATTTTTTCCCAGTCTGGCACAGCCAGATAACCACAGTTGGCGGTTTGCGCTTTCATGCGCTACTTGCATCAAATTCTTTAAAAACTCTCTCTGAATGGCATTTTTGATTTTACAATCCTCCCTGATTGTCATTTTTGCTTTTTCCTAAAATCATGTCTCTAACTGGAGAATCTACATCTGCATCTGCACCTGCAAAAATGGAGTTTGAGCTGGACAAACTTGAGGGTTACACTGTGGCCCAGCTCAAGGATTTCTGCAAGGACTTTGAGCTTCCTGTAAAGAGCACCACCAGGAAGGTGGCGCTGTAAAAAGCATTGATAGCCTGGTCTGAGGCCCATGCTGCATTGAATGAGATCCCAGAGGATGAAGATGAATAGGAGCTGGATTAGGAGGATGATTTGGACCAGGGCCCAGGAGAGGGTCTTTGCCTGCTGCCTGTAAACAGCGGGGGTGGCAACATCCTTCCAGGGCAGGTAATTCCACTTTTGGCGGGAAGCAGTGTTTCGTCTAGAGGTCTTTCCCTATAGGGGCTTGAGGATAGGAAGGAGGAAAGGAAGTTAAAATTGAAGCTGGCTAAGCTCAAATGGAAGAAGGCGAGAGCATTAGAGGAGAAAAGGATGGCAGTGGAGGAAGAGGAAAAGAAAACAAGGTTGGTCATAGAGCAGCCAAAACTCGCCATGGGGAAGAGGCTTGCTCTAAAGCAGTTGGCTCATGCAAAGAGCCTAAAGGAACTGGATTTCAAAGCTAAACAAGTAGAGTGCTGTGGTGGCAGAAATACTGCAGTGTCTTCTGAGAGAAGGGTCCACATCCCCAAGGATTTGGTGTCTGACTTTGAGGTGGAATAGACATATGGTTTGAGGCCTATGTGATTGCTTTCCAGATGCACAAGGTTCCTGATGATAATTGGGGAGCTAGTCTGTAGAGGCACATTCCTAGTGAGGGGAGGGACACCCTGCTGGCCCTAGAGGGGGTGACAGGATGAGTTATCACATCATGAAGAAAGCCCTAATCAGGAAGTTTGGTTTGACCCCCAGAAAAGTACAGACAGAAATTCTGGAATAGTCCAAAGCTTTTCCAAAAGACCTGGGTGGATTGTGTGAATTCATTTTGCAAGGCACTGGATGGTTGGTTGAAGGGTAGTGATGTGAAAAATTACCAGGTACTGTACAATTTGATTGCACAAGAGCACCTGTTCAGTCTTTATTTTGCAGATCTGCACCAGCACCTTGTAGATAGTAAGCTCACAGACCCCAATGAGCTTGCTAAGGAGGCAGATCACTGGGTCAGCACCAGGATCCATAAGAAGGTATCTGGGGGGAATCACAACAAGGGTGGGCAGGGTCCTCACCAGAGAAAGGAGGGGGGACAAAACTAAAAGCAAGGAGTTCTCTAAAGGGCCACAAACTAGTTCTGTGGGTCAGGTTTTCCATCCCTCTACTGAAAAAAAGAAGTGATTCCCTGACAGTAAGTCTTCAAAGGAAGGCACCCCTGAAGTGCTTTAAGTATCAGCAGGAAGGGCACTTCAAGAGAAATGTCAAGTGACCCAAGCGGGGACCGCCCCCCCCCCGGTGAGTAGTCACTGGAGCTGGCAAGAGTAGAGCTTGGGGAAGACATGGTCCCAGATAGTTTTAGGGACACTGCAGAGGTTACCCTAGTGTTTATGGGTGACCAAGAGATGGTGCAGATAACCCATGTGCCTGACAATAATAGAAAGTACAGTCAGTGGGTCACCATCAATGGGCTGAGGATGGAGGCTCTGGGAGACACAGGAGCCAGCATGACAACTGTCAGGTGTCATCTGATTTCTTCGGAGCAGGTAGCCCTAATGTGTTCCACCAAGTGGTTGCAGCTGACAACTGTGAAAGCCACTACCCAGTGGTTCTGATCACCATTGAATGGGGGAGGTCTCAGGTTTGCTTAAGGTAGCTGTGAGTCCATCCATGCCTGTGGATTGTCTGCTGGGTAATGACCTGAAGCATACCACCTGGAAGGAGGTAGAGCTCAGGTCCCACGTGGAGATGTTAGGGCTGCCTGAGTGGATGTGCCTGAATACATGGTCCATGGCAGCTCGACAGGGTGGTCAAGAGGGCCTGGAGACAGGCACCTGCCAAAATGAGGAAGGGCAGGGGATATGGGAAACATGCTCCTGAGATTCCCACGGGCTGGGAGGAGGCTGGAGGAAGTGGCCAAACTGGGGAACCTGCCTGAGCTGACCAATTGGCTGCAGGAGGGGGTCCCACCAGGGAGGAGTTCTACAGGGCGCAGAAGGTATGCCCTTCTCTTGAGGGTCTGCAGCAACAGGCTGAGATCCAGGCAGCCGGTGACATCTCTGGAAAGCCCCTGTTTTACTAGGAGAATGGTCTCCTGTATAGTGAGCCTAAGGTTCCTGAGCCTGGTGCAACATATATTTTTTAATGGTCTCCCAGTGCTAGAGATCCTTTCTACTGAGTCTGGTTCATAAAGGGCAACTGGCAGCTCATTTGGGGCAAGACAATACCTTTGGCAGGCTTGTCACCCACTTTTATTGGCCTCAAATAAGAAAGGCCTCAGATGCATACTGTAGGTTCTGTACTACCTGCCAGGTGAGTGGCAAAACAGAGGGTAAGAGCCAGGCCCCCCTGCAACCTTTTTCAGTCATTTGCACTCCCTTGGAGAGGGTGGGCATCAAAGTCATTGTGCCTCTGAACCCCGAGACAGCCATAGGCAATAGATTTGTTCTGGTCTTGGTGGACCATGCCACCTGGTACCCGAAAGCTATCCATCTGAGGAAAGTGACTGTGCCTGCCATGGTGAGAACACAGATGGGGATCTTCAGCTGCATGGGGTGCCCCAAGGAGGTGGTATCTGACAGGGTTACCAACTTCATGTCTTACTACATGAAGGCCATATCGAAGGAGTGTGGGATAACCTACAAGTTCTCCATTCCATACCACACCCAAACCAATGGGCTGGTTCAGAGGTTCAACTGAACCCTAAAACGCATGATTATGGGTCTACCAGAACCCATGAGGAGTAAGTGGGACATCCTCCTGCCATGCCTTTTGTTTGCATACATGAAGGTACAGCAGAAGGGATTTGGTTTTAGCTCCTTTGAGCTTCGGTATGGGTACCCTGTGAGAAGGCCTCTCACTTTGGTAAAAGAGGGCTGGGAGCAAGTTTCCGGGAGAGCCGCCCCAGCAGGAGGATAGCTACATGCTGACCCTTCGCAACCAAACAGCCGCTTCTGGAAACTTGTCCAGGAGAATCTGCAAGCCAGCCAGAAGGACATGAGATGCTGATATGACCAGAATGCCACTCTGGTTGAGTTTCAGCCTGGCCAAAAAGCATAGGTAATGGACTCCATAGAGCCCCGTGCTCTGCAAGACCGCTGATCTGGGTCCTTTGAGGTAAAAGAGCACAAGAGCAATGTCACCTACCTGGTGGACCTCAAAACTGCTAGGAACTCTTTGGGGTCCTGCATATTAATCACCTCAAGCCCCACTTTGAGAGGTCTGAGATTACTATGCTCTTGGTAACTGATGATGGGCTGGAAGAGGAGAGAGAACCTCTCTCAGACCGCCTATCTTCCAAAGAGCAGGATGGGTCAGTGGAAGGTGTCAGCCTCTCCACTATGTGAGTAGCACATTTAATTCTCATTTGTTTTTTTGAGCACATTGGTTGGCAACTCTGAGATACTATTTTCAGGGGTCCCTCATATTTAGGTGCTGATGAGACCCCTCATTAGTTACGGTGCCGAAACGGCGTGGACTATTTAAATAAATAGATAATTTACTGTCTCTGGAATGTGTACAGTTGCCAGTACTTTTGTATTTTGCATTTTGTCATTGTCGTTTAATCATATTTAGAAACCTTGTTGTATGCCATATTTTGTCACTTTCTTTGGTTCTTTATTTACTTGGGACATTGAGCACTATTATTTTCTTATGTGTACATACTTTCTCCCAAATATATATGAATATTCACCGTATACAGTGTTTGGTCATAATATTTAAATATGTACTGGTTTTCTCCTTTATGAGTATCCTCCAATTAATATTTGCGATTGAGCATATATTATCATTTATCTTGTTTACAAGATCTACAGGGACCGTTGTTCTTCTGTGTAAACTTTTTAAAAGTTTGCATTTTCTTACTTTAACCATTATGTGCCTTCTGCCTGTCTCTGCATACACTTTTGGGGTGGGTGACAGCTGGGCCTGTGCATTCCCTCTAGACAGCAACACACAATGGGAGCTTAGGTGTGACTTTATGGGCATTAATGGGCCATTAACTGGATTGATGGAGCGGCAGAGCTAAGCACAGCCCACTTGCTCCTGAATAGGCTGTACCCTGTCTCCACACAGTAGACCTGATGACCCTATATTGTCACTCCAGCTAGCTTGGAGACAGGGCAGGGGAGGAAGGGGATTCCTGGCACTTCAAAGTCACTGTCTAGATGCCTCTCCCACCTTCCTGAACCAGGGCACCAAAATATAAATAATGGACCTCAGACACCACCACTTCTGTTCACTTCTGGCCCTGCATCTCTCCAACCCAGATCCACAGTACTCCAAGGGCTTGCTGGCTGTCTGGCTTGCCTCCTGTTTTCTGAAGTCTCAGGGACCCAAACGACTTCCAACTCACCTGCTACAGCACCTGGACTTAGCCATCTGTGAGGGCCAAGTGATGCCACCCTAGTCCTGGACCCTTGGAAGTGGGCCTAGGGTGCTCTGCCTTCTTTGGTCCTTCTTGGAACCGATGTCGGACGACATGAAGCCTTGCAAAGCAAAGCTGCTCAGGCTGCATACCAGGATTTAAGGTACTGTGTTTAGTGGGTGCAGGTGGGTCCCTATAGCCGGCCTACACTCCATTGCAGTCGGACTGAACTTGTGGCTTTGTCCCAGTCTGGTGCGACCAAATAACTACAGTTGGTGCTTTGTGCTTTCATGCGCTTCTTTCACCTTTTTGGATTTTGTCATTTTAGGTCTTGTTTTGCTCATTCAATTAAGTTCTATTTTTCCAACCTTGTGTGGTGCCTTTTTGTGTGGTGTTTCACTGTTTTACTGTTTTAAGTGTTGCACAAACACTTTACATATTGCCTCTTAAGTTAACCCTAACTGCTCTGTGCTAAGCTACCAGAGGGTGAGCACAGGTTAATTTAGAAGGGCATCTGACTTACCCTGACTAGGACTGCGGTTCCTGCTTGGACAGGCTACATTCCTCTATCAACCAGAAACCCAATGTCTAACCCTCGTCAATCACTTTTACTGGTCCCAATTATCTGAGGAGGCCAAGGAGTTTTGTCACTCCTGCCCCATATGCCAAGCCAGTTAGTAGGCAGGGGGGACACCAAAGGCTCCCCTGATACCACTACCTGTGGTAGGAACTCCATTTGAGAGGGTAGGGATTGGTATTGTTGGTCCCCTAGACCTGGTAACACCCTCAGGAAATAGATTTATCTTGGGGGTAGTGAACCATGCCACCAGATACCCTGAAACTATTTCCCTTAGGACAGCCACTGCCCCTGCAGTGGCTAGAGCCCTCTTTGAAATCTTCATCAGGGTTGGGTCTTCTAAGGAGGCGATCTTACAAAGAGGCACGAATGTCATGCCTGACATTCTGGAAGCCATGTGATATGAGTGTGATGTGAC
Source organism: Calotriton arnoldi (assembly GCA_963921515.1). Lineage (NCBI taxonomy): Eukaryota > Metazoa > Chordata > Amphibia > Caudata > Salamandridae > Calotriton > Calotriton arnoldi. The sequence continues at coordinate 1,945 of CAWUFW010024633.1, read as the reverse complement.
TTGTTAGTTCACCACCACCTACCATCCTCAAAGTGAATAGTCTGATTGAAAGGTTCAACAAGGCCTTGAAAGGACAGATCCTGGGTTTGCCGGAGAAACTCAGGAGGATTTGGGATGTCTTTCTCCCATGCCTGCTATTCCCCTGCAGGGAGGTTCCGCAAAAAGGAGTTGGCATTAGTCTCTTTGAGCTACTCTTTGGACATCCTTTAAGAGGTCCACTAAGCTTGGTTAGAGACGTTTGGGAGAGAACCCTTAAGGAACCTAATTAGGACACAGTGGACTATGTGCTTGGCCTACGCTCCAGGATGGCTGAGTACATGAAGAGGGAAAATAAGAATTTGGAGGCCAGCCAGGAGCTTGTTAAGCACTGGTATGAACAGATATCCTCTCTGGTTGAATACAAGCTAGGACAGTTGGTATGGGTTTTGGAGCCTGTGGCAGCCACAGCAATGCAGTAGAAGTGGACTGGGCGATACCCCATGATGGAGAAAAAGGGGGAAATCACCTAAGTGGTGGGCGTGGGTACCCCCAAGATCCCTCACAGGGTCATGCATGTGAACAGTCTCAAGTTGCACCATGTCATGCAGACCTCAGCATCTTAATGATGATGGGTGGAAGGGATAAAGAAGAGAGTGAACCTCTCCCTGACTTCCTATCCTCTAATGCCCAGGATAGAACAGTGCAAGGGGTAGTGCTCTCCTCCACCTTAACAGAACATTTACTGAGGCGGTTTGCTGGACTGTTTTTTTGACCCCAGGTATGACAAGGTGGTGTATCCATAATGGTGTTAGCTTACCTGTCAAAAGCAAAATATACAGGTTGTCTCACCAGGTCAAAGCCAACATCAAACCTGAGGTTGCTAAGATGCTGGAGTTGGGTGGGGGTGATTGAGCTCTCTAGTAGTCCATGGATCAGCCCAGTGTTAATGGTGCCCAAGCCCAATCCCAAAGGTGGGAAGCCTGTGATAAAGTTCTGTGTGGACTACGAGGGACTCAATGCAGTGACTACGGCTGATGCCAACCCCATACCAAGAGATGATGAGCTCATTGATATGTTGGGGCAGCCAAATATCTGAGCATCTTCGACCTAACATCAGGTTATTGACAGATACCGCTAACACCAGTAGCCAAGGAGAGGTCTGCTTTTTCTACACCTGAAGGCCACTTTCAGTTCAAAGTGATGCCCTTTGGATTGAAAAATGCACCTGTCACCTTCCAGAGGTTGGTGAAAAGAGTACTTTCAGGTCTGGAGGGTTTCAGTGCAGCTTTTCTTGATGATGTAGCTGTATTTACCTCGAAGGGTCATCTGTTTTACCTCAAGGAAGTGCTTCAGGCCCTGCAGCAGGCAGGCTTGATTGTCAAGGCAAGTAAGTGCCAAATAGCGCAAGGCTATGTTATCTACTCGGGCCACTAAGTTGGTGGAGGCCCTGTAAACATCTCCAGTCCAAGATCCAGACAATTCTGGCCTGGAAAGCTCCATGACCCAGACCCAAGTCAGAGCCTTTCCTGACTTGACAGGATACTACAGGAGATTTGTAAAGGGTTATGGTACCATATTGGCACCACTAAATGAATTGACTCCAAGCGAGCCCGAAGAAGATCAGGCTCCAATGAACCCACTTTGTTCTCCATAGCTTTTAAACTTAAACGTTCAGCCTTATTTTTGACATCGGACAGATTTTGTAGCACCCCTCTAATGTATGCCTTAAAGGCATCCTAGATGACATCTAGGGAGGTAGATCCAATATTGTTCTCGAAGTAGGCCACACATGCCTGCTTTAATGTCTCTCCTGTCTCAGTGTCTGTAAGGATAGCCCTCTTTAGTGTCCATCTTGGCCTGGGGGGCCTGCTATATCCAACTAAGGAAATACTGATTGCAGCATGATCTGAAATTTGACCTGGAAGGATATTTACAGTGGTTATTGCTTCTATGATGGCCTTGTCTG